>JAVQJG010015824.1:0-16855 GCA_036024015.1 Craterocephalus amniculus | reverse complement strand
ACAGACAGACAGACAGACAGACAGACAGACAGACAGACAGACAGACAGACAGACAGATCTTTTCAGGTTCTGCGGTTTCTGCCGCATCACACCACCACCTCAGTAACACAATTCACCACAGCAGCGTCACCATCTGCAGGAACAACCTTCGAAGCCTGAAGACGGACGTGCAGCCGTTTCATGTTTGTAGGTTAAAAAGTACAATTATTAAAGATGCTCAGGTTTCCACGTGCACGCACAGCTCCAGGGTTTAAACATCTCACATCCACTCACCTAAAATCTGTTCTGCGAGACATTTCCGGCTGCACAGCTCTGCCTTCGTGTTCGGAGGTGTGCAGTGGAAACGTGAGAATGAAGCAAATCTTTTCTGACAGTTCGTTGTTCTCGGTGCGTTCACACTGACAGATGTCTGACCTTTTACTTGGTTTTACCTGCGAGAGGTCACATGACCTCCGGTCTGCAGCTGAGTTCTGGAAATCACGCAGAGACGGAAACTGCAGGAGTAACTGTCAAAGTTTAGAGACTGAAAGACTTTCAGAGAATCTGTGAATTGAAAAATTATATTTCTTCTTATTTTAAAGAGGAAAATAAAAGTGAAAGAGAAATAAAAAATCATTTTCAGCTTCTGCTGCGCATTAATGATTTGTGACAAAACTGCGTATATTGAAGGGGGAAGAAAACATCCAAGAGATTCTTCTAGAGTTCCTGGATGTTCAGGTTGTGGTTTCGCTGGAATTCAGGAGGAAAATTTTTACTTTCTATCAAATTAGCTAAATTAGAACCAAAACTATAGTTTTTACTTGAACAAACCAGCAAGGATCAGTTTTTTTGTTTTCATTAGTGTGCAGCAAAAAACAATCTGGACTTCATATTGGATAGGCAGGCCGGCGGATGAGGAGCTGGGGGGGTTATATGGAGGGAAATAACGTAAAAGACAGGGAAGCTGGAATAAAACAGGGAGTGGAGCAGAAAGACGTGATGCTGAATGTGAGAGATGGAGGATTTTACGTTGTAACGATGTCCAGCATGACTTTTACCCTGTTTGAAGCGGGAAACTACGTAAAAACATGCCAAATACATTTCTATAAAGCAAACCCACATCAATGAATTAGAATATAAAATATCTTTTACATTTGATACTTTACAAACAAATTTAAAAATTCCCAAAATATCGGAAATATTAAAGGGATGCTGTGTAACCTGTGACCACTAGGGGCGCTAAACCCGTCTTTCTCTTTCTGGCTTCCTACTTCGTTCAAGACCAACTTTAGATGTAAGCAGAAAGCCTCCGTGTTTATAGAGGCGGAACTTAAAGCAAAGCGCTGCAGGTCACATGACCCACGAGAGACGGATCCGCTGCTGTAAAGTTATAATGTCTGGTTTCTGCAGAGGGCAGCTGCCTCAGAGCGCCGACACACATCAAACACTGTTAATGACCACAGAAATCATCCAGTATTACTCACATTACGCTGATGTTTGGCTCAGAAGTTACACAGTATACCCCTTTAAACAAAAACCTGAAATCCAGCATCAGTCTTTATGCTACGATGGGACATTTTAAAGAATCTCCCTGAGGCCACGCCCACCTGGACGACTTTGTTTGCTCAAAACAAATTTTTACTTCACCTTCGTGAGCGGACAGATGGCACATTGTTCATCCATAAACACCTCCTCTTCGCCTCACACCGGGGGGATGTTAGATATTAGCTTTTTAGACGTGCCAAACGTGGAACCGAGGTCCTGCAGGGGGACTTCCACAGAGCTTTGTTTCACTCGTTACAAGCTCTGTTTACCTGGGGCCTGCTTTCCTCCAGCTTCAGCCTTTAACTTCTCCACCACCGACCTGTTTGGCCAATTCCAGAGCAGACTTGGAGTGACTCAGCACTTTGCGATCAGAGGAAGCCGTGACTAACAATGATCCAGCCTGAGCAGCAGGGGCCGGCCTCTGCGGACCAAACAAAGCAGTTACCGGAGCCGTCGGAGCGGCAGCTGGAGGGAGGAGCCATGAACATAAAGAGCATCATAAACTCATCTTCTGCTGGGTTTTAAAATGAACTGTTTTATTGCTTTCAGTGGGACGACTGAAGCAGCGCAGAGTACAGGATGGGATCTGCAGCCGGGGCCTAACATAGAGACGGGACCAGGCTAAGGGCTGGGATGTACAGGTACGACTCGGAAAACGAGAATATCCTGAATAAATTCTGCATTTCTGTAACTTAACTTCAAAGATGAAATGTCCAAATATCGGCAAAGAGTCCGCAAATCTATTTATTTCAGATTTTATTTGTTTAGATTTTGCTGATCAGGATTTGCAGCTTAAGAAAACTTCAAATTAAAAACTTAGAAACATGGAAAATTGCTTTAAATCAACAAAAAATGGATTTTAAATACAAAAATATCAGGACCTTGGTACCTAAGGCTTTTAGGAACACATTCTGAGCCCCCCCACCTCCACATCTACTAGAAATGTGCAAAATTTGTCAAAAATCGATTAATCATTGTTAGGATTTTAATCAATCAATTCAATGCATCTTCAGACTGGTGCTGAAGTTGTATGGAAGCGCATATTTCCCAGTGTAACCAGTGAATGAATCCCATTTAACTGCCACAAGAGTCTAACATCATGTCAAAAAAATCTGAATAAGGAAACAGGCTAGGTTTTTAACTACTTTCATTTCATTTACTGTAAATATATGCTACAAATATTAATTTTTAATAAAGAAATATTAATGATTAATCACTGACTGACTGTTAATTCTCCTGATAATGGATTAAGACGATTTGATCGAAAAATTAAATCAGAAATTCAACGATTCCGCCTCTGGAAGGTGGATACTGACTCAGAAAGTATGGGAAGGCCGACAAGCCCCGTTTCAGCCGTCAAAGACGACTGCTAGTCCCAAATCTGACTTCCGACAAATTAAAGCACAGCAAAAAATTTTAAGACTTTTAAATGCTATTTAAAGTAAAATTTAAGACACAATTTGGGGGTTGGTGGGGGGGACTTTTTGGTCCAGTGAAAACCACAAAACTTTACATAGACATGAAAAACGATACATAAAATGCATCCTTAGTAAACTACTGATTTAAGAGGATGCAACAGCTCGAACAACTTCTTACACACAAAAGATGCCAAAAGTTTGCAAAGTAGTCAGAAAGCAGAATCTAATGCAAACGCGTCAGCTGGGAATTTCCCTTCATGCATTTTCTGCTAAAATCCCAGAAGATTTTTACACAAAATGGTTTATAAAAAGAAAAAAAAAGCCTTTTCTGTTCGTCTCCAGGAGAGATTTTTTTTATTTCTCCTGCTTCAGGGTCTGCAGGACTGCTGCTGCTCCTCTGGATGATGATGATATTGATGACGAAGATGATGATTCGATGATGTCTGGAACAAAGAGTCCACTGATCCCACGTGCACACGCTTTTACACAAACACACACCTGTACGCATCACATCGGCCGGCTCAGATCCACTCGCCTGAAAGGTTGCAAGGAAAAGATGAAAAACGTGAATCTATGGAGTGTAAAAAGGGACAAAAGTTGTGTATCTTGTACACGTTTTATAGTTTGTATCTGTAAGTGTAAGTGTAGGTCCGCAACCCATCTGCATGTTGGGAGTAATTCTGCAGGTCTGAAAAATATATAGGAAAGGAAAAATCTTTTACGATTCATAAAATCCAAATCAGGAAAAACTAATTCCACAAGTTCGAAAATAAACGTAAAAGTCGGCTCCCATCCGTCTTCTAATCTGATGTTTATTTTTTATGATTAGTAAAATAATTGTTGCTAAGAAGGTGCAAAAGTTTAAAACTGGTGTTTCTAATAAGCATCAGGCGACCAGTCACAAACGAAAACCCTAAAAACCCAAAAACTCTTTCTTTTGTCAGTCAATCTTTTCATATCTGCTGGATGTTTCAGTGTGCGGATCATTTCCCTCCTGCTCCGCTTGCTGACTGCTAATAGGGGGATTTTTGGGTTTCTGCTGGTGTTTACATGACTGTGTGGGTTATTGCTCATATTATTGCTAATATTCTGCTTATGAAATGGTTATTGGCTGCATATAAACAGTCTTTGATGGAGAGAAGCAGCCAGATGTGAACAGGAACTCTGGACTGAAGCTCATTTAAAAACGGAGCTGAATTTGAAATAAAACCATTTAAAACTAGAAACAAAATGAAGTGAGTCATGTTGCAGACATGCTGATTATTAGCTGTAACTGCATCAGAAAAGTTATGGCATTACTGAAGTTCTGCACATGAAGAGGGATGACATGCATACTTCTAAAGTATTTCATTTCTCAGTCCCTTCCCTCCAGCGCCTTTAATCAGCACAACCGTCTGCAGGCTGTGGATGTAAAAGAAAACTCTTCTGTGGTGAGAAATCATATGCAGGATCCAGTTCCACACAGCAGGACGGGGAGTGTGATCCGTCATCCGCCGTCTGTTTTTGCCTCCTGCTCGCTTTTCCTGTCGGCCTCCGGCTGTGATGCTTCTGTCTTTAAATGTGTTTTAATAAGAGGAAAAGGCAGCAAAGATGTCAGGCAGATAAAAGAGAAAAACATCTATTTTATTTCCCTACTACAACCCCAACACAAAAAGTATTTTATGGTGCTTTAATGGTAGAAATGTCTCCATTCCCTCTAAAAACTTCCTTTGTTGCCCTCTCATTGTTGGAAAACTGACCAAAATGCCTCTCCATGGAAAACCCAAAGTTAAAAAACAAAATGGTTGGTTTTTTTTTCATGTTATTGAACATGTCAGCACACACTGCTGCAGCACTGATCTGCCTCTGTTTGGCTTGTTAAAGCTATCAGAGGAGAAGTGTATTTGGCATATATTCACTGTTTAGAGGCAGTGAAGCTATTGCTGGTAAAAAACGAGGAAATGGTTGGACACATCACCACCAGCTATAAATGAGAGGTACCGGATATTTGCAGAAATATTTCGAAAACTGAAAAGGCCGAAATTGATCAGGTCAGGGATAGATGGATGACATTTATAACCCTACTCCGAACAGATTTCTTACAATACAATTCACAAGTTAAACTGACCCGCTATTGTTTATTTCATTAGAATGTGGAGTTTATTTACCTGCTTTTTGCCCTCTTTTTTCTTTCTTCTTGTATCTACTCTGGTCCTTTGTAAGTTATTTATTTATTGATTTTCTTCTTATTATGTACATGCACTGGGGTGGAGTGGGAAATGTCCCCCTGATTGATGTAAATAAGAAATTCTGAATCTGTAATGTATAGCCTGTCCCCGCTAAAATAAACAATTAAAAAAAAGAAATAACAAATAACCCATTTTTAACCTTGCAAAGAAAAAAAAGGTGTACGCTTTTGTATTTGAAAAATCAATGCAACAGAATTCACCTTCAGTTGGTGAACTGGATTAAAAAACCTAAATAACAATTGAAAATGGCATCTCTAAACACACAACATGGTGGGCTTCACATTGGGGGCCCGTCCGGTTTTATAAGGACAGGAAACCGAAGCTTTAATTCACACAGACTCACCAGAGCTGGGCATACTGGTCTCCAGTTCATGCTGGGCTCAGAATCTGCTGGAAACATCATGAAAGCCTGGTGAAAAAATTGGGGATTCATTTTGGGAGATCTTGTCGATCCCCGATGTGTTTTTACATTGTTTTATCTTGTGTGTGTTTTTTAAAGAAATCTGCTTTATGCGTAAATTGTTTTTAGTATGAGAAGGACTGTACCTTACAGAAGTGTAATGGAAACAGTTATTTCCACTTCAACGGACGTGACTTAGCGGGGGTCATGTGACGAGTAAAGATTTCACAACTAAAACAGAATGTTTGAATGGAGGAGGAGACGGGAATATTTTTACAAATAATTTTACAAATATTTAAACATATAAATATAACCTTTAGAACATTTCTTACCTTCTTCTTCAGAGTTTAATCCTGCGGGACCAGATTTTACGATAATTACTGCTTATGCGCTAAACACAAATTCAGTGGAAACCCCGGCAAATCGCAATTTCCTTAGGTCAAAATTTAATTAATACTGCTTTTATTTTAAAATTAAAAATAATAGATAACTCGAAGATGACACCAATGGCCTCCACAGTCACCACATCTCAACCCAATATTCCACTATGTACATCCAGTATGTGTACCAATGCTGGGATGTGGTGGAACAGGAGATTCTCACCATGGATGTGCAGCAAATATGTGATGTTATCATGATATCATGTCAGTATGCAGCTAAAGTATAAGAACTATAGATATACATGCAGGCTGATGCTTCATGACAGTTTCAGACCGTATAATCGGCGGCCATCTTACCACAGACAAGCTGGAATCTGATGAAAAGTGATTTAATTAAATAAATCACATTATTATCAGCAGTGATGCCAAATGTAACGTTTGGGAGACCAAACTGTTCAGAAAAATAACTTTGTGAGAAGAATTGATCTTTTAAAATGTCCAGTACCAATTAACACAGCGCCATCTGGTGGCCATAAAATGTAACTACAAACTCAATAAACAGGAACATTTTCATGCATTTCTGATCGTTGCGTCTGCGGTAACTTATGTTCAGTTATAACATGCTTGTGCCTGTTTATATAAATTGCCCCTGTCAGTTTATTTTCTTCTGAAAGATCACGGTTATAATTATTCATAATAATGCAGAGTCTGAACCACATGTCTGACATCAAACGGTTTGAAAATCGGTATAAAATAGAGCAAGTTATGGTTCTTTAAAAACAAAAAATCCCATTAAATCAATGTTAAAAGTGAGCGAGCTGCCTGTGGTAAGATGGCCGCCAGGTGTGGATGTTCGCCTCATTGGCCAGCAGCCCGGGAGTCATCTAGCCGTTACGTATATCTATGGTTAGATCTAAGACACCAAGAATTAAAAATGGGAACCGGCCCGGTACTAGAAGGTGGACCTGATAAATTGCCAATAATAAATATAGTATACAGTCTTATGAAAGCAGTTTATTTAATCTCAAGTAATGGAAAAGAAAGCACTTTAAAATGTACGACTTCTCCTCAGAACACACTGGTACTGTTCCTGCAGAACACCTGCTGTTCCTCATGTTCAAGTAATAGAAAATATAAGGGCGTGCGTCTCGCTCACAGCTCCGCCTGAGACCAAGACTGCACGTTCCACATGAACACAGACTCACATTCACACGGGCTTCTTCATTCGTTTGGTTTGCTGCACAGAACAAAGCTCTGCCAACTCTCGTAAGAAAATATGTCTGATTCAGAGAAAGTATTAGTGTCCGTATATTCACACCTGCTCACGCTACATTGAGTCTTTCCGTGATGGTGGAAATGATCTTGTTCGGAGAGAACAACAAAATAAAAGACATGAACATTCATAATTAGAGCCTGCAATCAACCCATAGAGGACGAGGGTTCGGAGGAGCGTGTCGGCATTTATGTCATCCACAGTTTGGTAATTGGGGACAGTCTGTACCTTGTGTAAGTAAGGAGTTTAACACAAGCCTGGCTGCTTCCTGTCCTGTAGTTACATGAAGGAATCATGGAAAAGCTGTTACTTGGATGGTTCTGCTGAATTTGTGGGGAAGTTTCCAAATTTGTGGCTGACTGAGAATTTGGTGAGAAATGCAAGCATTAAAGCAAAATTACAATACTGATAAAGTTTGATTTGATGGATGCATTCACACCAGGGTAGTCTGGGGAGAATTCCCAAAGATTCTGCATCAAATTTAACTCCAGTGGACCAAATCTCTTATTACAACTGTGGGCTAGTGGGCGATATTCAGAAAATGGCTCTTCACCGCTAATAAACAATGGAGCAACATTAAATGCATTCTGTTCCTGTTTTACTTCGTCTTCGACGCCTGACACCATTTTTACCCGAATCAGTACAATAAGAAGCAGCAGGAGGTATTTAAGTATTCGATATGTTCTCTGACGAAGCCTTCGCCGCCTCCTGGAGGGTTTGTTTGCTTTCACAATGCTACAAACCCAACCAGAATTCTCTTACAAGTCGGACCGGGTGATATGAACTTATAACTATATCAGAAGTAACTGAACATCTTTCCTCGATTAAAATAAGTAGGGGTGGGAAAATGTAATCGAAAAATTGAATATTAGGGTTTTTTATTTCACAACTTTAAAATAGATTTTTTTTGTGTAACAAAAAGTTTAATATCGGGATTTTTTTTATTTCCCATTTTTTGAATTCATTTTATGTTATAAAATGTCTTTTTTTAAAAACACAAAATAAAAAAAATGTTTTTAATTTAATCTTTATCATTTATTTAATGTTTTTTACTTGTCTTGTTGGTCATCATATTAGCAGAATGTTGGTCTGGCAATTGTGTTGTTTTTTCCTAACTGAAATTAAGAAGAGAAAAATAAAAAATAAATCTGCAATACCTCGATTAAAATTAGTAGGGGTGGGAAAATTTAATCGAAAAATTGAATGTCAGGGTTTTTTATTTACCAACTTTAAAAACGATTTTTTTTTTGTTACAAAAAATTGAATATTAGGATTTTTTTTATTTCTCAGTTTTAACATTGATTTTATGTTATAAAATGTCTTTTTTTTAAAAACGCAAAAAAAAAACAAGAATTATTTTTTCATTTAATTTTTATCATTATTTTAATTTATCTTTTTTACTTGTCTTGGTCATCAAATTAGCAGAATGTTGGTCTGGCAATTGTGTTGTTTTTTCCTAATTGAAATTAAGAAGAGAAAAATACACTTTTTTTTTTCCTCCATAAAAGTCTGCAATATCAAAGAATCACGACAATTGCAATTTAAATCGTATCAGCAGTATGACGACACAGCCCCAGTGTGAATGCGCCCTACGATGGGAACTGGGCCATCGCTCCTTCCCGACTCTTCCACTGAGACAATTCGGAACAGTTCTGCTAACATTTCAGGTGTTTCTTGCTGGTCATGTCGTTCCATATGCGGTGCATTTCCTCCGGGGAGATCTGGTGGACCGTGACCACCCGGCGGTAGCGACAGAGGCTGTAGGCCATCTTCCAGTGGTTGAAGCCGCTGTTCTGAAAGGGGTGTATGCCCAGCTTACGGAGGCACACGCCAACGTACACGTCCTCCAGGTGCAGCAGCCGGGTGTGTAAGGAGGTTTTGTAAATAAGCTCGGCCACGTCCGCCGAGAAGATGTACCCAGTTCCAGAGCAAAAGGGGGGGTACTTGCTGTCCGGGTACAGATCCCTGGGCATGTACCACTTGCTGCGCATGTCTCTGATCGGCCCGCCGTTGATGACGTAGCCGGTGAAATACCTCCTCCTGGGCTTGGTGGTGGGCTTCAGAAGGTTAAAGATGAGATTCTCCATGTTGACGAAGATGTCGCTGTCCGTCTTGAGGACATACTGAGCCTTGGGGCAGAAGGTGGCCACCCAGCGCATGCCCATCAGCGTCTTGAGGGTCAGATTGTGGTACGAGTCGATGAAATCCTCCACTACGATGTCGTGAAAGATCTGACTCTCCTGTTCCACCATCTGATTGAGGACGGCGTCGGTGCTTCGGCCCAAAAGAAACAGCGTAACCACGCGGACGTCCGGGAAGGTGGTCTCGTCGCCCCATGTCTCCCTGATGGCTTGACGGGCGTCAAACTCCTTGTGGGTGGTGCTGATCAGGATGATGAGGAAGGGGGGCTCCGCTTCGCACTTCTTGTCCTCGTTGATGAGGTAGCCGAAGTCGTGCGGGTTGAGCGAGCGCGAGCGGATGTTGCTGAACGTAGAGTTCTTGTTAAGTTTGGGCGCCTTGCGGATGGGGATACTCATCTGGCCGACGTAGGAGGTGGAGGGGCGGGACACGCTCAGGTACCACAGCGCGCTGGCCCAGCATACCACCGTCAGCAAGTACAAGCACGAGACCTTAGAAGGCATCGCGGCTGGCTTGGCCGGCGTTATCAGGGTCGGGAATCTCCAAGCGACGCCTCCATGGCTCGCGTTTGATCCCAGCTGACATCAATTTCAGATTACAGACTTTCTCCTTTCTCTGATTGAAAAAGAGCGCTGCAGATATTTCTTATCACGTCCACGGAGTCCCATGGCTGCTCGCGGAGAGGCTTCCCATCCTCTGTGGCAGAGTCTGAAAGGAAAGATGAGAAAGAAAATCAAAAGAACATAATAAAACAGCGGTGAGATAACATGCCGCTCATCTTCATGAAGACGCCACGACCGTTTTAACACTTTTTACCCCCCCCCCGGTTCATTCCAGCCCATAACATCAGTGCCTGCTGCAGCCGATCAATCCTGCTTCTGGGAGAGATGAGAGCCCTGCAGTCAGGAGAAAGCGAATATCGGGCTGAGAATTGGGGCTCGCTCCCTCTCCAATCTGCAAATGCTGGTTATCTGTGTTTTATCCCCCGTGGAACGGACACGGAGGCTGCAGGCCAAAGAAGAGGAGGACGATCGAAGGGGAGAAGGTGAAACCGTCCCAGGAGAGATCTGGCCGTCAGACCGAGCTCAACACGTGGGTTTCAGACATTTTTAAATTGAAATCCGAACGTCTGTTTTCATTAAAAAGGCGAGATTGATAAACGGTTCTGGTTTGTGATACAGAGGAAGTTTAATCCGTCTTTAGACTGGCTTTCATTTGATCCAGACGTAATCTCTTGTGATGTGACAGCAGCTCTGCTCGCTTACAGATCATGCACAACGGAGGATGAGCTGTGAAACAACAAAAAAGAGGCGCAGATCCTATTAGAGATAGTGAAATATTCAGAGGCGCCACTGGTGTTGTGTTTAAAGATGGAAGCCCAGCGATACGATACGATACGATACTCATTCCTCTATCAGGCTGTAGACTTTGCCGCGTCTTGAGGGACGTGACGCTTCTTTTCATCGGGGCTTTTCTCTTATTTGTCCTCCTTCTCGCTATCTCTTCCTTCTCTTTCCGGAGCAGAGTCATCAATCTTGAGGCCCAGTAGAAAGTTCCTCATCATGGCTGCTTTTCCACACCTCCTCCTCTTCATGCCCTCAATCACTCTCTTCTATCCTTCACCAGCTGCTTGATCCATCTTTATATGTTTGCTGCCTCCCGCCCCCGCCTCTCTGAGGCCTTTTATTGTTTTTTGTCTGATTTTAGGTTCTTCTTGTTCCCTCGCATCAGCCGGAGCCATCTTTACCTTCCCAGCATGCATTTGTCTTCATGGTCTAGTCTCCGACTTATCGACAGCTTTTAGAGCAATCAGTCCATCTGCTGCACTCTATCTCCTCTACCTCCACTTTTCCTCCTCCTCCTTATAAAATCACTAAATCCTCATCCCCTATCTTCGACCTTGCTCCCCACTTTCCTCCTCCTCCTGCTTTCATGGCTTGTTTTCAGCTCTGGGGGGGGGGTTTCTACTGGTTTTATAACCGTCCAAAACCACTCTGCACTCATTTTTCCACTCCTGGAATCACCAATTCTCCTTCGTTCACGATGCACCTCATGAAATCTGAAGATCCTTTTTTCAAACTGAGTAAATTGAAAGACGATATATTTGATGCAGTTGTGACACTGTGTTATATTAGAGTGCAGCAGATTCCCTCGGTGGTATACGTTTTATTTCCAAAGGAATGTGGATGCTTGAGAATAAAGTTTGTCATTGTAGTACGAACAGAGATGGGATGGTTAACCCTTTTACGTTGATATAATTTACTATCCATGGCCAAAAATATTCCCTCCCAAAAGCTGCTTAAAAAAAGCATTAACTTTTCCACTTTTATATTTTTGTTTGCTCAGATATTTTAAATGCCTTCAGTCTTGATTAAAAATATCAAATATGGAATCACTACGATTATTTTTAACCGTTTAAAAAACACTTTTTATAAATTAAAATTATTTCAAATATTTATTCCACACAATAGATTTGGTATGGTTTGGGATGTTAACATAAAAATCAAAAACTAAAAATCAATAACATTGATTTAGCTGCATTGTTTGTTTTTCTTGGCAGATTCAAATGAATAATTTACTATAATTTACACAAACTTCAATGTGGATATTCTAAAAAGACATGGCTGTGTCCTTTTCCTGCTAATCACATAAGAAATTTGGTTATTACAATGTTTGTATTGTACATGTAGAAGTATTTATTCTACAGTAAGTGACAGCGTATTGCATGACTTGACCAATCTTCCAATCCATGAATTTCCATGAATAAACTAGAAAACAGCAGTCAGATAGGCGTCCACTGTAGTGGACACTATACTTGCAAGTGCAAATATAAATCACTGACTTTAAATCTTGTACACAAATTTAGTAAACAACGACATTTATTCACTTTTCACATCAAAAATACAAGATGTCTCAGGTGGTTTTTAAATATTCAATGATTTGCTTCACTCCAGAAACCAGCTCCACATCACTGCTGAAGCTTGTTTAGCGTCCTCACTCTCTCATATTCGGGCGGTAAATGTGTGTGTGCTGTTTTTACTCTCCAAACACACGCGGTTTAAATAAGAGAAACAGCTGCCAGTTTAAAGCCGAGCAATTAAACAGAAACTCAAACTGCTGAAATAAACAGAGTTGTTTTTACCTCTGAGGCTGCACATGAAGCTGCACGGAGCCCAGTTGCAGAAAATCCAAAGAAATGAAACCGTTTCCAACGTGAAACACATGAAATTGTTTCGTTATTTTCAGAGACATCTCCTGGAAAACCAATAAAGACAAACAACAACGTCCCAGAAGAATATTTACATCGTCTACGCCGGCAAGAAAGAGCGAAGCAGAAGATTTGGAACAAACATTCGGTCAGTCATAATTTCACTTTCCTTTAAACCTCGTTTCATTTTTCTCTGCGGCTTTTAGATGAGAGGCGCTGGAATAAACATCAACACACAACCTGGGCTGATCTCTGCAGACTGGAAGCTCACATTTATGTTTCCATGGATGCACAATGAACAGATCTAAACAGCGAGCTGAAGGATTCATGAAATCCCTGCACAGTTATCAGATTCCCCGCGGCTGTGCGGCCCACCTCTCACACCACAAAACAAGTTCAGCTGACCTGCAGCCGATAGGTTAAAGATCTCCTCTGGGCATGTGAGGAACGCCGTGCCTGGAATGATAATCTGCAACATAAAAGACCTGCTGGGATGATTTTACATCAGATTGTTTCTCATCCTACTGATCTTCAGCTTTAGTTTTATCTGGATTCTTTGTGTTTGACCGAAGTTTGAAACCGTTTTATCCTGTAAAGCAGATTTGAGTTTTTTTAAAAGCGATAATAGCTTTCATTTTTATGTTTTGATGATAATCAAAGGTATTATTTTCTATTATCATTATTATTAAGATGAAAAATCTGATAGTTCCACATGTGGAAATGTGTGGTTTTAAGTTATTTTCATGTGGATCATGTGTTGATGCATCTGCTCCACATGTGAATCACAGTTGTCTCCACAATGATTCAACGATTCATTGAAGAAAGGCTAAACTATTAATAGTAATTCAAATAACCGGAGAATGAAAATCGTAATAATAAATATAAATTTGCTAAATTATAATTTAATTAAATACAACAGTGTTTTTCAATTAAAATGATTTGAAGAAATAATCAAAAACAAACAAATAATCAGGTCCTGGAGCAATGAGAGCAGGTAGCTGATTGGTGTAATTTATTAATTTATCACAATTTTTTAAAAAACCTTTTTAAATATATTTCTTTTGAACCAAAATTAAAAAACAATGTTGTGATTTTTTATAAAATTTTTATTTCTTATTTTTGTCAGTTTCAAGTTTTCCATCTTTAATGGAGGCAGGAATCATTTCTCAGACAGAGGAGGAACACCGTTGTCCTGATAGGCGTCTAGTCTGACTAAAATCCCTGCAGGTACGGTGCTCAGATTGTGTGTACTGTCCCTTTAAACCTTTTAAACCTGTGGTCTCCCAGTTGGGCGTATCAGAGAACAGATGGAGTCAAACTGGAACAAAATGGATCAAGTGACCGCAACAAAACTTCTGTAACTGAACCTTTACAGAGATAACGTGTATAATCAAATAAAGGTTTAAAGCCACAGCTGACATTCATGTAACACATATACCAGTATTATCTTTACAATAAGCCCCAAAGACTTCAAATAAACATTGTTTTCACATTTTTATTTCATCCACATGTGGAAACCTCTGCTTTTCATGAAAATGTTCTGAAACCGCATGTGGTCAAAGTGCTGTTTCTCAAACGATCCGGAGCTTTGAAGCTGAAAACGGGCCGTAACGCTGAGTTTTCCCTGCGTCGGCTGGACGTCCCGTTTGATTCAGAGATCTGTCAGAAATAAGAAAAGGTGGAAAAGCTCTCGGACTCGGAGCACCGGCGGCAGCTCAATGTTATTCCATCTAATGTGAGGTCAGCACAGAAGCGCGTGTCAGCAGATTACTGGGTAAAAATAACAACTAAGAATGTCAGGCAGGTTTTTATGCTGCATTACGCAGCAGATCCGGAGAAAACTCTCTAAACTTTAGTGCAGAAGAAACCTGCGTTGTGCACCTTTGTCCCGATAAGCATCTAGTTTGGTCTGAGTAAAATCCCTGCAGGTACGGTGCTCAGATTGTGTGTACTGTCCCTTTAAACCTTTAAAACCTGAGGTGTCCCAGTTGGGCGTATCAGAGAACAGATGGAGTCAAACCGGAACAATTAAAAAATAAAACTTCTGTATCATCTTTACCATCTTTACCATAAACACTGAGGTTAGTGAGATTTGAGGAGTGATAAACAGGAAGAGGGTTGGAAGGGTTAAGTGAGTAATGGCTTTAACAATCGGTGAGATTAAGAAGCTGCGGCTCCTAATCACTCTTTTAATAACCCAAAGCAGTGAAAATATGCATTTACGGGGAAATCGAACAAAAGAAAATTACTGTTATTTTCTCCGTCCGTTCACAAGCTCTAATAGCGGGAATCTGCTCGTCTGAAGCCGTTGCCATGGCAGCATGATGACACGACTGAGGCGGAAGGAGGGAGTGAATGAAGAAGAAGAAATCGAGGAAGATAAATGTACACAAGTGGTTATAATGGACTTCACACAGGCACACGAACGCACTCAGAGGAGGAAGATTTTCTTTGATTAGCTTCATTTTGCAGCTTTTAAAATGATTATGATGATTAAATGTTGGTTCAGGCCACTTTGACACTACAGAAGGATTTTCAGATTTTTCTGTGAATGATTTTGTGTTTGAATGCCGTTTTTGATTTTAATGTGATTCCTATGCTTGTGTAAAGCACTTTGAATTGTACTGAACCTGAAAAGTGCTATATAAATAAACTTGCCTGGCCTTTCGTGCAAATGATTTCAGCTGAATTTGATGAAAACCTGAAATGTTTATTCATTATTGGAGGCATCGTTCAAAGTGCAACACGAAATGCGGAACTCTTACTGAGCCGGTTACACGTTTTAAGAAAAATCAGGATTCATGCGATAATTCAAGAGGTCGTGTGAACTGCCTTTTATCAGATTACTGCCGTTATTTGGTTAAAAGACATCAGGTTCGAACACTTAGGCCCAATCTCAGCCCTTCCCCTCTGTTTTGCGCATTCAGGAGAGACAAAGGGGCGTCTGGTTTCTCTTTCGGACCGAGGGGAAGGGTGGATACCTCTTTTAGCAGAGAGTTTCTGATGCAGACTTCATGGCAAAGGGGTAGGAGACGTTTTACGCTTTCACACAGGAAACAAACATGGCACCGAAAGACTCGTAAAAATAGTTGCCTTTTCGTAAACAACAACGTTTAAATCAATTAACTGGTTTAAACCATGACTGCAAAATGCGGCATGTTGCCTTAGACCGACCCCGTTGCCTTCATGTATGTAGACCCGTTTATCGATTTATTGTACATTTTTACTTCTTCAGTGGGGAAAAATATTGTTAATGGAGAAAGTAAAAGAGGCTATTTTCTCAGTGGTACCCCTTATCGACGGCTAGCTCAGCATCCACTTTCCTACCTGCCTTGTGAGCCTCTCCAGCCAGTAAAAAACTTATTTCTGGCATTTTTTAAGCGCTCATTAGTTTCCTCTCTTCCTCCGATAAAATCTGCAACTCAGCGGCGCCATCCTGGATGTGAAAGTTCTAGAGTCGGCATCTCAGCCGTGGGGCTGCTGGGGCACGATGGATTTAGAAATCACTAGAAATCACTTTCTAGTCATCACACGAGTCTCGAAAGCAGTTTGTAGGTTGAAAAGTTAAATATGGAAAAAACTGGAAGCTGCACATCCCAAGTGGAACAAAAGAAAAACAAACTAAAGCCATGACACATCAGGGGCCTGTACTACGAAGCCAGGTTAACCTACCCGGGGTTTCTCTCTGTTACCTGGGTTGACTTAACTAGACATCCGCGATCTTGATTTACGGTACTACGAAGCTGGTTATCAACTCGGTCACTCAACCCGGAGTTTCCCTGTCTGGATCAGTGGCGTTCACATAAAAGGGGCGGAGACTGCAGCGTCTGACCAATCAGCAAGGGGATTACCTGCACGCTGCGGGGCATGCTTAAAGCGCAGGCAATTATTCCTCAGAAACATAAAGAATTTAAAACCAGTAGGAGGCCAAAAACAACACTGTTGTTACTGCTTCAGCTTCAAGTCAGCAGGAATTTCAGACTTTATTAATGTACAAATTTATAAGATTAGGCCTCATTATTATTTCATCGGGCAATATAAACGTACAGCAGCCTGATCACTTTATTACCATCAGACGTTTCGGACAGCTTCCTCCCTTTCCTTTATATTCCTTCTGTGTGACTGTTACCGACATGAATAAAGTTATGGGCAGATTCCGATAAAATTTTAAGTTTCAGAAACTGAATAAGAAAGAAACAGTTAGATTTATGGAGTGATCCGGATATTATCTGCATCCAAGTATTAAAAAATATACATTCTGGAGAGATCGGAATAATTTCACCTT
>JAVQJG010015796.1:0-28647 GCA_036024015.1 Craterocephalus amniculus | reverse complement strand
AACGAGGTCGCGGGTACAAGCGGCCAAAATGAGCTTCCTCCGCAGGGTGGCCGGGCTCTCCCTTAGAGATAGGGTGAGGAGCTCGGTCATCCGGGAGAGGCTCGAGGTTGAGCCGCTACTCCTCCGCATCGAGAGGAGCCAGATTAAGTGGTTTGGGCACATGGTCAGGATGCCCCCTGGACGCCTCCCTTGGGAGGTGTTCTGGGCACGTCTCACCGGGAGGAGACCTCGGGGTAGACCCAGGGCCCGCTGGAGGGATTATATCTCTTGGCTGGCCTGGGAACGCCTCGGGATCCCCCCGGATGTGTTGGCGGATGTGGCCGTGGAGAGGGAAGTCTGGGCTTCCCTGCTTAGGCTGCTGCCCCCGCGACCCGACCCCGGATAAGCGGAAGAGGACGGTACGGTACGGTACAGTCCCAAGTCTACCAAAATGGATCACCATCAAGACCTTGGCTGATAAGAGAAATTGTGTTAATAAAAGTTGTGAACAGAGTCACTGACAAAGAGCAGCATTTAAGTGGTCCAACCATCACTGGAAACAAATCAGGTTGACTGTCAGCATTGTGGACAAAGCTCTGAAGGGAACAGAGCATGTGTATTATGGGGCTTGTAACTCATATCTAAGAAGCACCCCCTGCAGGACACAGGGCCATATATTCTCCAAATCTAAACAACACATGTGGAAAGGATGGGTGAACGTCCGTGCACCATCTAGAGCAGAACGTTTGATCTACTGCATGGTCTCACAACCAGGATCGAAACCACGCTGCTTGTCCTGAATCAAACAAACAAACCCTCCTCTTGAGGCAAGCTGAGGAGTGGGACCCCCCAGTTAGAATACGCCTTCTAGTCCCACTTCTTTTATTTAGTTCCAGCCCAAAGTATCCTGTTACATTGTGATACTAGGTTGTTGTTGTTTTGCCATGTGTGATAAAGCTAAGTTGATGGAATGGATGGAATTTAAGAGAAAGTTTAGAAATATCCATGACACTGAAGTCACAGAAACATTTTGTTTACTGATCACTTAAAATTTATTTTAACTCCAGAGCCATATAATCTGCTCATTTTCTAAACTCAGTTGTATTTTACAGTGAAACTGTTCTGATGTCCACTAAAGTGAACATGTTGTAAAACTGAAATAAAAATATTTTTGAAAAAAGTGATTAAATTATAAGATGTTTCTTTAGGTTAATATAGTTGGGAAATCACATAAAAAAAATTGGAAGACACTTTTTGCATGGTTCTCAGAAGGTTAATATGCAGACACAAAAACATGTTAACAACCAGACTCATTGGAGAAGTCAAAGGTTTAGGTGTGAAATGTTCACTGCATGGTGAAAACAGCAATACTTTATATTCTGCTTCAAATCTTGAGTGAATTTGGCAATATGCTGAACTGATATTATCAGTAGGAGAACCTGTGCAATTTTGTGAACACAAATTTTAGCAAATGTAAGATTGTATTCATTCTTGTTCAGAAGTGCGACCAAACATGCACCAATTAAAATGTTGGTTCTTAAATGATTTATTCTTCTTTTGCTATGATGTTATGGAAAAGAAACTTACTAAAATGAAGTTGATCTTTACATAGAAAGTCAGACACATTGATGCTTCTTATTGAAAGGCCTTGAGCGAGTTTTCACATGAAGTCATCACATCAAAAACCTCACACTGGTTTATTTGAAGGTATAGACGGCATGCATCTCTCTGTGGAAGCATACGTTTCATAGTTTTACTTCTTATAAAAGGAATTTATATTTGACTTCATCCATCCAGACTGATCTGACGCGTGTGCGCAGGTGGATTTAGAAGTCTTAAATGATTCAAACACTTTTTAGATAAGTACATTTTGTGGACATTTGCAACAAAAATTAAAGGAGCTATACCTGATATTATTTTAATCTTTCTAAGAAAAAAGGTTCCTACACGGGATATGTACGAGTCCAGGCTATTTTAGTTATTGAAAGCGGCCATTTTTTAGCTTTGGTGTGACGCTCTTTCTCCAATGGGGTTAACTTCCGTAACTTCCAGATTCCGATCAGCCTGTAAGAGCGTTCCCCTAGGGATCCTGAAGTTACGGAAGTTAACCCCATTGGCAGAGAAAGAGCGTCACGCTGAAGCTAAAAATGAGCCACTAAAGCTAACTAAAATGTACTCATAGGCCTACATATGCGCAATCAATGAGTCATTCATTTTTATGAACTTCCTTCTTTACCACATAATATACCGTGTAGAAACCAATGAATAAAATACAATGTATTTTAAATAGTTTGAAGGAGCAGAACTATTTAAAGCAGAATTAAATACATTAATGCAATTTTGTTTACCAATGGAAGTTGTCAATCCCAGTCGGATTTCTCTCGGTAGCTTCTCAAAGGTCTCCCCTCAAGCGTTATGTTTGATTCATCCTTGCAGTTTTAATGCATTTAAATGCATTGCTTTTTACTATTCTCTCTGTGAACTGGCCTGCATTTTAGGAGTGTTGTGCTGCTGCTGGCTCTGTTGCAGATATGTGACCGAAGAGTTGAGCTTTTCTTTGACACCACCAAGATGATTTAAAAAAATTTTTTTTTTACTTTCACAGGGTTTCAAACTAATATCTTCCCGTTTATCATTTACACATATTAATAAGCAGTCTTCACACATTGGGTAGAAAAAAAGGCAACATCATAAATTCATCATTTTTATAAAAAATTAAGGGAAGCCAAAACGAAAATATAAAAAACGAAATCTGCAAAATTATATCTTATGAAACATTTTCTAGATGAGTTAATAATAGGTGTACTTGGAAACAGGAAGTAGACCTCAAAATGTGCACTGTTCATTCCTGGTAAGAGGGCCAGTCTCTCTCGACCCGCTCTGATGTTGGACTAATATAAATCTTTAATTGTGAAAATAAAAAAAAAGGTGTTAAGCCTACAGCAAGAATCAAAACTCATTTTGCACTGCAGCATCTATAAAGCGGAACTTGGCTTCCTGTAAACACTTGCTACACACACACACGCACACACAGACCAAAGAGACCTCTTTATTTGTGTTGGCGGTCTTTGCTATAAATAACGTTGACAGCCCTCACAGGGCCATTTCTCTGATCTGCAGCATAAGCTCAGCATGCATTGCAACTTCAGCAGGGCTGTTCTGGTCAGTGTGTTGCCCCCGCTGCTGGTGACAGAGTTCATTCTGGGACTCCTGGGAAATGGTTTGGCTCTCTGGATCTTCTGCTTCTACCTGAGGCCCTGGAAAAGCAGCATTGTGCTGCTCTTCAATCTGGCAGTGACCGATTTTCTGCTCATCCTGGCTTTGCCTCTCCGTGCTGCCTACTACAACTCTGAGATGAAGTGGAATTTTGGAGGCGGCCTGTGTAACATCTGCCTCTTCATGCTGGCTATGAACCGCAGCGGGAGCACCTTCTTCCTGATGGCCATTGCAGTAGACAGATACATGCGCGTGGTGCATCCTCATCATCCCATCAACTCTCTGAGTGTCCATAAAGCCATGCTTTGCGCTCTCGGACTGTGGCTGATCCCTATTTCAATGACAGCTCATCTCTTCTCTCTGCAACACAACACCAGCTGTGACAGCTTCATGGTTGATACTATGGCACAGAGTACTCAGTCATGGCACAAGTTCACCTTTCTTTTTTCCTTTTATATACCTCTGCTCGTCATTCTGTATTGCACCTTTCACATCATCAGCCACCTGAGAGGAAGGAACCTGACTCAACAGGTGAAGTTCAGGAAAGCTCTGTATTTCATCGTCATAGTGGTGGTGCTGTTCATCATCTGCTTCCTCCCGAGCAACATCACGCTGCTGCTGACCTGGATCACAAACGCCTCAAAACCTGATGACTGTGATTCTACAGAGAGCCTGATCGACACATTTTACATCACCATCACTCTGACTTACCTCAACAGCGTGTTGGATCCGGTGGTCTACTACTTCTCCGGTCCGGCCTTCAAGAACGTCTGCAGGAAAGCTCTGCATCTGCCTCAGATAGAGACGGTTGAAAGCTCAGACAGGAAAACACGAGAAACTGGCTCGCAGTCGATCAGCCAGCTGTGAAGGC
This sequence comes from Craterocephalus amniculus, assembly GCA_036024015.1. NCBI lineage: Eukaryota > Metazoa > Chordata > Actinopteri > Atheriniformes > Atherinidae > Craterocephalus > Craterocephalus amniculus. Next base: position 24,581 of record JAVQJG010015796.1, on the reverse strand, counting down.
AAACCCAAGGAAATTCTATTTGCAGCTTCGCAAATAAAACCTGTTAAGTTTCTGGTTTGATGTTGTGCATGTGTAACAGCTTAGCAATATGTTATCTTTGTTTTTTGTAATCATGTAGCTATGTGAGACATTTCATCCTTAATTATACTGAATATATAAGAATACTGAATATCTTAAAGCTTGTAGTTATAAAATTATATTTTTATCAGGACATAGTAATATAAAATGGCAGCTTATGGCATTTAACTCATAATGTGTATCTATGTCACTGCTTTGTCCTTTCCTGTTGGAACAATAAAGCTTTTTCTTCATCAATCACATTGTTTTGGATTATTACATTTCATGTTCTAATAACAGGGAGCACATCGATGATCTTTACAGGTGGAACTGAGCATTATAAAATGAAGTGATGATGATAAAAAGTGCAGTACCAGGTTTTTTTAACTCATCACCTTTAGTCACTTTAGTGTTTCAGGTGAGCAAATTTCTAAATTTGATTTGTTTGCTTGCCATAATCCGAATCATACAGGCTCCATATTTGTCTGTTGTGATGACTCTTAAGTATGGTACGGAGCTTCCCACTATCTGTTTTTTTTATAATTTCTGCAGAACATTCACTTAAAAAGTCTGACAACCCATTTTTACAGTCAACTCTAACCACTTTTTTCCTTATTTTCTCTTTTGTATCAGAAAGCAGACTCTGATCGTTCAGCAAATCTAAACATTGATTCTGAATTTGACGAGAACGGAAAGAGAGACAGAAAACAAACAATTCAGACATTAGACTGTCAGACTAAGCAACTAAACCTCAGAACTGTGACTGTGGTGGTGTGTAGTTCAGCTGAAAGGAGGAAGTCTGTGGCAGGGCACAATAGAAAAGCTGTAGTCACTTTCTTAATCATCCCATTTTTATCATCAACAAAGTTGAGGTCCTGGTGTCTGGATTGGCCTGCCAGGGCTGCTTGCTGCCCGTAACAGTGTGAACTGCAAAACCAGTTAGTCTTTGTGCCTCAGATGACTTCACTACTTTGAGCTGCTGTCACTGAGGCAATTTTTAGAGTGTAGACGAGTTGATAGAATCACAAACTGCAATTTAAGACAAGCCTATGATTCATGCATCTAGTTAATATAGCTTCCTCTCTAATTGTCACAAAAATCCAAACACTGAACTGCTCATATGTAATAAAAGAAATAAAAGATGATTTCTCAACATCTTTTTTTAATAAGACTTTAATCTAATATTACAAATACATAGGAAGATATAAATGTGAAGTGCAACTATTGCATTTTAGCACAAGGCAGGCAGAGAAACTGTAAAAGTACTTCTTCATCCCAGCTCTCCATTGTGCACGCGAAGGACCTCCTGAGAAGCAGATCAAAGCACAGTCAATGTCACATGATAGAAATATAGTACACTCAAAATTTAAACTAATGCAATATCAGCACTACAATATATTTTATTACACATTAGGGTTATTTGTAACTGTACCTTTAAGCAGCCCTGTGAAGGTAAGCCATTAGTGTTTCCTTCGCTGATGCTCTTTCTGCTTCAGGTACTCTTGAGTAAGCAAGTCAGCATCGCTCTGACTGTAGAAAAGTTAAAAAACAAACAAAATAAAAAGACTGGGGGACACTGCTAAATGTATAACAGAGATGTTCACAAGTGTTTAAAAAAAAAAAAAAAAAAAAAAAAGTCGAGTTGCAAGACACTTTCAATGATGAAATGCACCATGTGATGCCTGCCATCTGGTCTGCTTAGAGCACTGCTTTATAACGTCCAAACAATTCATCATCCATAAAAACCCTAGTCTTCTAGCATTTTATAAACCGCTCTGGGTTTAGATGTGTAAAAATAAATGTAGCCCATACACCCTAAATATGCAGTTGAAAACTGATTTTATTTGGCCTGACAAACGTGCGTGGCTGTTTGACATGAGACTGCAGGTCACTGCATCATTGCATTATTAATCCGCCCCGCTTTCACCGTAGAGAAAGTAAAAAATGTCTTAAACCGACCCACGGAGACTGGCTGGATTGGCCGTGCAACACTATCCTGCTGTATCTGTCATGAATGAATTTACAGACAGAGACTTTTAACAACTAAACCACAAGACAGCCAATCACAGTGTCAGGAAACATGACATTATGAATAGCAACGGGGTCAACTTTGCCCCTTCTCTTAGCTCAAGAGATGCTTAGTAAAGGTTAGCCTGAGCAGCTTTGTGAAAAGGTTTTAAGACAGAGCTCTTATCGGAAAACTTCTAGTGATCCTACAAGTGGTGAGATAAGATTCTCTGTGAATGCGGCCTCTGATCTGTAGCTTAGGGATGGGCATTCGATCGTGATCGATAATCAGGAGAATTAACGATCGATTATCGGTTAACCATTAATATTTCTATGTTAAAATTCAGTATTTATAGCCTATATTTAAATTAAGTAAAAGTAGAAAAAAACCTAGTGTTTCCTTATTTAGATTTTTATCACAAGATGACTTTTGGCAGTTAAATAGGACTCAACTAAGCACCAGTCTAAAGATGCATTTGATTAAAAAATAATGTAATCAATTAAATTTTTAATGATCGATTAATCGATGATCGATTAAATAATGCCCATCCCTTACTTAAACTGAGAACTACTCGCCCCATCTCCATCGGCTAATTTCTTTGCTTTACTTAATATTGAAACTCCGCAGATGAATATGGACAGTTATTCAGATTAGTAAAAATGCAAGATATAGTAAGAAATCTTAATGTGTACCAAAAACTACCTGGACATAAACAGTTGTAAAAAAACTTTACAAAACTAATACTCTAATTTACAGCTTTTTTAAACATGTAATGACTTAATGTGAGATGAATACAAAATATATGAATGTTAAACCTTTTCAAATTGAACAAAAAACCTTCCCAGTACTAATATACATATAACCTATTTTTCTAATAAACAATCTCAGTATAAATTGGGTTGGTATGATGGGTTATCGGTTAAAGGGTAAGTTCGGTATTTTGAAACATGGACCTATTTTCTAGCATGAAATACGATCACTTCCTCACGCAGACATTTTTGGTGTCACTTGAACTCCTTTGGGAGATATTTAGATCCACTCGCGATCAGCGTACATCATGGGAGTGAACGGGGCAAGTACGCGCAGGCTAAATATAGACAAATTTCTGCCACAAAACTCCTTCATTTCACTAATGTGTTGCTATGAATCGCTGGTCTGATCCCTCTGTGCGCTCTTTGCGGCTTGGAGTTACGTTTCAGTGGTGATCAGACGTTATTTACAGCCATTAACTTTGAGTGGTGGCTTCAATGATGTAACTTTCAGAACGAATCACAGTGCGTGTAATGGATATAAATAATGACAGATCACGCAAAAAACCCCAACTCTGAGCCGCATGGAGCTCACAGAGGGATCGGACCAAAGATTCATAACAACACATTGGTGAAATGAAAGAGTTTTGCGGCAGAAATGACCGTATTTAGAGGCGGTGCGAGCTGGCCCGTTCACTCCCATTACATTGGATGTATGCTGACCGCGAGTGGACCACAAAAACTGTCTGGGTGAGTAAATGATCGTATTTCATGCTAGAAAATAGGTCCATATTGCAAAATAGTGAATTTACCCCCTAACTAGGGTAGGTCATGGTAAAGCCAATGTAGGCAAATAACCCACTGTGTTCAGTAAATGTGTCAATTAATGTAACACATTAATTGAATGGCAATCTGATGGTGTGTTTGTAAAAATGTTTACATTGTTGTGCTCAAAGGCAAGGTAACTAGCTGCCGTTAATGCCATCTTGTTAATAGCTGGGATAGGCTCCAGCCCACCCGCGATCTAATTGGACTAAGCGGTACAGAAAATGGATGGATGGATGTCAATATCATACCTTTTCTCACAACTCACTTGAGAGCTTCAGACTTGTTAAAAATACAGATAGCAAATATTTTAACTTCTTAAGTACCTGTTTATTTAAGGGTTAGGGTTGTATTTTGCATAAATTAAGTAGTAAGTAGATGGGAAACTGGTGGTGATTATAGTCTTTATTTCAAAGATTAGCTATAAAATTTGTTTGACTTACTTTGTATGTTTAATTTTCTACCAGATGCTCCTTCTGACCACTTTCATGGCAAAAAATCCTCACTGATCTCTACTAAAACCACATTTTGAAGCTGAGTCGTCTTTAGTTTTAAACCAGAAAAGTAACTATTTTTGACAATTTTACTGAATTCTACCAAAAAAGACTGCTTTGGTGTTGAATGGACATGCATGAGCTCTATAATTACCTATTTTCATAGTGTTGCATGACAACCCCAAGAGTGAATAGTTTGTGTACATGTTTAGTTTCCAACATTTCGAGCAGCAAAGTAACAGGTCCTGCAGCATGTGACCTCATGCTGTCTATAAGTGCATCTGCTATACAAGGTACATGTGATAGAAGCCCTTTTAATTTAAGGCGGTTACACAACCAGCATCTACTTTTTCTGGTCTATCTCGTGGCAAGCGGCATTTTTATCTGTGGCTGTGAAAGCAACCAGGTGCATTAGCAAACTAAAAGTTTGTGGCTGGGGAAATCAGACATTATATAAAAATGTATAAATGTAGAGTCTTTTATCATTATTATTATAAGAATAATATTTTCTTTGTATACAAATAAAAAAATTATGCAAACAATTAATTAAAATATGGTTAAAACCTTAAAATGATTAAAAATATTCCCATTCCAGTTTTTTTGTTTTCTGACTTGGGGTTGTGGTTGTGGTGTTGCTGGTTCATTCATCATATACCCTCTGTTTTTTGTCTTACAGTTAACGGAAAAAACAAGCAAACAAGTGAACAAACTTACCAGTTTTGGCTGATTAGGTAATCTGCCAACTCCTTCACCTGGTCAGGGTGGCCTCTTGACATGATGAACCGCTTCAGATGGTTGAAGTGTTTGGTCTTCATCAGTTTCTGGTGCTGTCCATTCTGGCTGATGAATGTCAACACGGTCTCTCTAACCTAAGGGTTTTATAAAAGTGAATTTGTGATGTTACATAACAAGAAGGGAACATTTCAATGAAAAGATATTCATCCCTTTTCTAACGTATGTTTACTGGAAAACAAATAGATCCACATGTAGCTTGGATATGTCAGTGGTTACTAGTGGTAACTAAAGCTGCTTTTGATACGTATGTCAACACGAAGTCACTACCGTCAATATAACTTCACACCATATTTCTCATCCTTCCCGTCTCTCAGCCTTACTTGTATTGATAATATCGTGCAATGAATGAATCATCTTTCGTTTATGCAGCAGGTTACATTGTTTTATATTTTTTGTTTTAGATTAAACTTTAAAAATATTTGACTGATTAAAAAATTGATAAATATATAACTGCGGCTTAAACTTAAATTAAACTCGCAAATTCTTTCTTTGAGGTCCACGAATGACAAAAACTACATAAGCAGAACAAACTTTGGAATTCAAGGAGCAGATGTGTCAACTCCATTTTATAACCTGTGGGTAAAAAATACAACCAAACTAACCCAGAAATTTCTGTTTCAAAAGGTTTAAACCACTGAGAAACTGAAAGGGAGGATTTTCTTTTAAAAGAATTAATGTTTGGTACATAAAAACTGTTAGAGGCTATTTTATTTTAATCCATTTGGACAATCTCATCATTTTATCCCCCAAGATTTCTTTTATTGAAAAGCTTGTTAAGCAGTTTGTTTTACAAGCCTTCTATTTAACCATTATTTCAACACTGTTACACGACGTTAAAGAGATAAATGGTTGTCGTTTGACACCATATTGTCTGGGAGAAAAGAGAATAGATCTGCATGAATGTGGTAAAAACATCAAATTAATTCTTAAAGTGCATCTACCTGTGAAGGTATTCCAGCAAGTTCTCCGGTGTTCATGAGCTCTTCCACCTGTTCAAGGACAGCAGCCGGGTTGCAGACAGAGAGAAAACCCTGGAAACAGCAAAAAGCCAATGTTTGGTTTCAAATAAAACCAAATCCATTATTTTTCATGTTGCTCAGACATGGATACACTTACTTGAATCTGTTGCTCCTTTTTACTGGCACAGGGGATGAGAAGCAGAGTTCCAAGAGCAAAGGCCGACAGATTGAACTGAGCAAAGCGGTTTGCAATTCCTATCAAATCCAGATTCAGCAGGAAAGGGCACCTTGGGGAAGGGGGGTTACGTAAAAAAGAAAAAGACATGAGATTTAATAAACTGTAAAAGAGACATAAAGAAGAAATGTATATATATTCCTTGGTTAAGCTTTGAAATTGAAGTTGAAACAAATAAAAATCAATGTATGCATTTAGGTTTGCAGATAAAGAATAATTGACCAAAAGTTGTTTGTTCCAGCTCATGAAGGAAGTTACCTGCTAACATTTAATGGAACAGGTCTGATTTATTGACTACTGTTGTTTTTAGGGTGGAAAAAAAAAACTTGAGAAGACTGATCAATACACATTATATAAAGGTCCAGTAATATATTTGAACACTGAAAGCTTTTTGCAGCAGTCATCATTTTGCGGCTTGTTTGTGGGTCTGTTTAGTACTGGATTCACTACTGCTGACTGGATTTAGGAAACCATCCATCTGCACTCTAAAGCACAGTCAGTTTTGATGCATTTTATAGTATCTTGGGCAGATAATGTACATCTTTAATTCTTCCAGGTTTGGTTTAATTTGTTAATGACTGTTAAGTCTTTGAGCATTGTCAAACCTCTTTATTCTAACATCCTGAGGACCTTGAAGGTTTGTGGAGAGCCCTTTGTCCTAGCTTTTTCTTTATAAAGTAATCTTGAATAATCGTGCACCTGCTACCTGGAGGGTGTTCTGGACTTAACTGGAAAGGGTGGATGGGTTTTCTTACTCAATGCTATTGCAGTCAGATATGTATTTTTAGGTATTTTTATGTCGCTGAGAAAGTCTCCGCTTTTAGCCTATGTTAAAAATTTATCAAACAGTTTAAGTAAAATGATTTTGTTTGAGTTATTCTCAAATGCAGAGTATGCAGCAGGCCTTTACAATCTAGAGTAAAACATACTTGAGCAGGAGAACAAAGGTCCTGTAGAGAGTTGCTTGTTGGTCTGGGCTAAGAGGAACTGAGGCTGTCACAGAGAAAAGATGAAAGGGAATATTTAAGAGAAATGTTGTAGTAAGCAAATATGCATTTTATCAAAGACTTCCTGAATAATTCAGCTAAACTACAACTTACAAATGATCTAGCCGAAAATAAACTTACCTTTTTGAAACATGTGACGTGTTTTAACACCTCAGTACTGTTTAATGCTAACACAAGAGGAACTAAAGCTGGCATGCAACATGGGAAGCCTTCTTATGAATAGCATCAGGACATTGCATTATACACATCTGTCCGCACAGGGACATATAATATTACTTTTTGCGTTAATTGAACAGTATTTGCACTGTCGTTAATCTATTACCTGATACAAAAGGTGCCAGTATCATACTCCTCCAAGTCCTTGAGAAACTCGATATCTGAAAATAACAGGCATACATAGAGTTGCTTTACTATGACAAATTTTTCTTTATTCTGTTGTTATTTTTGAGTCAACACCGGATCCAATACAACATCCGCTGGCTGCGTGGTTAGGATGCGTCATTAAACCGGGTTTTCAAGTTAAAAAAACTCCCCAAGTATCAATTTATTTTCAACAGAGATCTATTTACATTTCAATGTGCATATAAGACAGCGTCTAAATATATAAACTGCAACATTACCTCCCATAAACACGGCACAGCCACGGTTGCTTCTAGCACTTTCTGGAGGTGGCTAATCTGCAGAGGAGGAAGATGCAAAAATATCCTCTCAGAACATCAGATTATTTAGATCTAGTTAAAAATGTCCAGATGACTCACCAAATTGAATCCCAGTAACTTCTGAAGTAGACTATTCCACAGCTGAGGGTCGTAAACCTGGTACTCCAGGCACAAGTCTGCCACCAGACGCACAGCCTGAAACCAAAAAACTTCTTCATTTCCCCTGCATGGCTGTGCAGCAGGCGGAGGTAAAATGAAGTGAATTCCTGGATTCATTTCAATATGTTTGCTTGAAATGTACCTGCGGCTCATGGCTGTGGTTCTTCCACAGCCCTTTAACCAGGCCCTCTTTGGGACTGTTGAGGAAGGACTGAACTGTGTAGGGGATGTTCAATGCCTCCAGTTGTGAAACAAAGATGTAACACTTCAGGTAGGATCTGTATGGGAATATGAAATACAGGACACTGATGATCAACGGTTTTCTGTTTTTCTATTTTTGGTAACTTACTATTTAACTGTTTACATGAACTCGTACAGAAGTTTGGTCTGTGGGATCTGAAACTGGGCCTCCAGTGTTGCTGCATCAGTGAGACGAACAAGACAAAGAAGGGCTCGAGTCCGATGGCAGATGGTTAAACGGGGCCCATGTGTGCGAAGTGGCTACAAAAATAAAAAAAAAAAATAAATAAATTATGTCAGCCACTATCTTAGGAAGATTTCTCCTATAGGTACCCATCTATATTCTTTTAAACGCACCCAGGTTTCAGCCGACAGGATGGGACTCAGTAGGCGGACATGATGTGCCGTGGAGAAGGACTGCAGCATGTACACCGCTCTAAGGGCAATAAACATATAAGCCAGCATATTAGCAGTGTTAACCAGATCAGTGAAGATGTGAAGTAAAATACTATCAATGTAATCTATAACAGAAAAGCAACTGAAAGGATCTAATGTTTAAGGTGTATGGCTCCTACATTTAATTTTACCAATAAAACAAATACTGCAGTAAAAAACACTACCTCATTAAATCCACATCCTCCTCAATGTTGGTGACACTTTCTTGGTTTCCTATTTCCTATATTAAAACAGGAAGAAATTCCATGAAATGCATAAAAATATTCTGCAACAAATCTAATAAAAAAACAATTTGATTAAAAGAGAATGGAAAGAAACTGATAAGCTAATGAATAAAAAGGTTAATGTTGACTAACCTTGGCTACAGCTGGGCCTGTTTTGCAGATCCATTTTTCTAACAGCATGTTGTGGATTTTCATCAGATCCACATTATTGATTGAGGCAATTTCCTTCACAGCTGCATGTATGTCTGAGACGTGCAAGATGAGGGGTAAAGACATGAACACACACACACACACAATTTGCAGCAAAGTCATGGTTTAAATGTAATAAAAAAATTAGAATGAGTTAAATAATAATGATCCATAAATAGAAGTAAAATAAAAATAAAAAAAGAAAATACATTGAAGTAGGTTAGAAAACATGATTGATGAGCTCACAGTGAAACCTTATTTTGTATCATATTACTTTGACACAACTTGCTCACCGGGATAAGTTTGGCCTCCCGACTCTCTGAAACGCTTTTCCACACTGCTGTGCTCGTACAGAGCCACAATGAGCTTGGCTGGCAGCCCGGTCAGCTTCAGGTGCTCTGGGCTGCTCAGCTTACTGGTGATCAGCATATTCTCAGTGGCAGTGCGCTGAAACTGCAGCTTCAGCTTGGACAGAAAGGTCTCCCCTCGGGCCCGTGCGGCCTCCTGCTCGGAGCACAAGGAAAAAATAAAAAATAAATTAACCAATGCACAAAAAGCATTGTAGATACAGATGTGAGGTATTTAAACTGATAAAGTCCATATCCACAAGGAAAACTAGCACTGCAGACCTCTAGGTTTGGATCTTTAAGCCAAGCGTCTCCAAGGGCCAGACAGAACCGAAGCGACTGTGTTTTCTCATAGCCTGAAAAAGCAGGAAACAATTACATGTACTAATACGTGTGAACCAAACACCATGATGATTCATTTGCAACTCAGACCTGCTGGAAGCTCCTGGGTTATCTTGTGAGCTGTGGCAGCAGCCCACTCTGGACTCTGGATGGACTGGATGTACTTCATCATGGTCTTGGCCACTTTGAAAGTCTCCTTATTGTAGCTATGACCTTGACCCTTGTTTCTTTTCTCCAAGAGTAAGGGTTTCATCTTTTTCTCAAACACGTGGTTTGCTGCAGACATGTATAACTTGTCAAGGCTCATCTGGAAAGAGACAGGAAGGTTCAACAATTTACAACAAGCACTAATATCGTAGAGTAATGTCAGATCTTAGATTTGTGTGGCTTGCCTTCATCAGTTTGCTAATCAGAAGCAGTGTGGGGAAGGTCTCCTCACTCAGTTCAGGGGCTAAAAACACACAAACAAATACATCTTGAACCATTTCTTGAATCTATTTCTGGCTCAAAACTGGACTGAGTGAAAACCTGCCATGTTTATCAATGAGGTTTGTGTAAATTTAATTGCAATTCAAGTTTTCGTTTGTTTTATTGTCCAGATCTAACCACCGGTGAAGAAAAGACAGATATTGTCAAAAATCAAGCATTTTCAATTTGTCACAGTTACCAACTCACAGATAATTTTCCAGTAATGTTTGGTCTGCATGAGGAGGTGGAAGGGAAGCCTGTTGTTGGACATGGTGCTTGGGAGCAGACCGTTCTCAAGAAGATACGTGTTCTCCACATCAGAATGAAGAGAAATTCTCTTGTAGGACTTCAGATGCTGCAGGAGGCCCACTGCCTGTGGATTAAAATGTAGGAGTACACTGTTCACGATGAATACTTCAACTGTAAAAAAATTAATTGTGCTTACAACACGCCAATATACATTTTTACCTGACTAATAGATAAAGTGGTCACATTCTCATCTGCAGCCTGAATGATCTTCAGCACAACCTCTATTCTCTCGTAGTTGTAAGGGCTGAGCTGTGTGGAAAACAGATTTTAAAGATTAAACGGGAAGCAAAACATTTATTAACTAGGACAGAAACACCAAAAAGACCATTATAAAACTGTGTAGGAGCAGTGTTGTTCACTGCATTTTATAGCAATAATTCAGGGTATTGTAATTTAAAGTTAGATTCACATGTAGTAATTCAACAAGCAAATTTATCCAGAGAAGGTTATGAATAAAAAACAAGACTCAAGTTACAGCAGTTCAAGAGTCTCTTGCATATGCACTAAGAATATGTAATTAAAAGGGCCAATGAGTAGCTCTAGTAAAGAAGTGGAGGATAAGCAAGATCTAAATGAATCGTAACTTGAGTTCAGTCTCCAATACCTGATATTGGAGTATTGATTTTGATTTTTCTATATAACTTTATTTAAAACCATCTTCAACAGTAACTTGCACTATACCTTGAACAGAGCTGCACAGAGACTGTCAGTGAGCTCGCTGGGGTTGTGTAACATCGGGATTATCTGCAGAACTCGATCCAGTGTGGTGGCATGACATAGAGGCTGCCCCTCTTCCTGGCCTGGGCCAAAGGAATCTCCGCTGTCCTCGTCGTCTTGGAGCAGCAGTAAGGTGGTAATGTATTGGCTAATCACACGGTCACGGTCCAAACCAAAGGTACTGAAGCAGGATAACTTTTAAAGTCAATACCTACTTGTCCATGTTTCCTGTTCTCACTAATAGAAAAAAAAATTCTGTGTCTGACCTGATGTACTGGAGGATGATGTCTGGGGTTATTTTCCTGTTCTTCACTAAAACAGGGATCAAGCTACTTTTCATCTCGGGTTGCAGCCGGAACACTGGTTGGATAGATATCTGAGACAAAGGAGGGATGCACATGTTAAATAGGAATTTATGAAAAAGAAAGAAGAACTAAAAAACTGGTTTTATCAGTCCAGAGTCTCCTTGAGTTTAAAAACTTAAATACCTCCAATTTGCCAAGCTTGATGCCCCACTCGGCATCAGTGATGACAGAGAGAAACTTCTTTTGTTCCTCTGGTTCATCATACAGGCTGCAGAGAATGGCGCCAGTCTTTGCAAAAGCCTGAAACAATTAGCACACGGTGACAGAAAGTCTTTCATTGCATGTTTATGTATTTTTTTAGCGACAAGTCATCCGATTTATTTTCGAGACAGCTTATCTAGTGAGTACGACAGCAACAACTTAGTTCATGGACTTAACAACAGGGAAAAGAAATGAGATGATTCTGCTCCCTGACTTTTATAAGGTGACACATGTCACACCAGCATTGTCTTCCTGCTAATGCAACAAGAATCTGACCAAAGGACAAGAAAAACAACATTGCATGGACCCCAGCACCCCATCAGAACAAAGATAATAACATCAGGAATGACGAACTGACTAATACTAAGCAGCCCACCAAAATTTTGTCATAGTTTTGCCAAGTGTTGTCGATAACTTTCCACAGGATTTTGAAGACCTCTGCTTTGGAGAGGAGTGTACAGAGTCCAACAGCTAAATCACTGTCAACCACTCTCCAGTTGAACACCTGAAGCACAAAAAATAAGGGCAAGAAAAAGGTAAAATACACTAAATTCTGTAAATCTTCAGCTACCCTTTTCTGACACTACGCTCATCACACTCACCTTGTTCAAAAGGGCCACAGCCACAGCATTCAGAGAGGACGTTGTTCTCTTTCGAAGTTGGTTTAAGCATACGTTGTACTTCTTAAGCTCTTGTGCATCATAAAGCTGAGAAGCAAACCAAAGTTGAGACCAGTGATTTCAGAACTAGCAGTAACAGTCATTTCTCCAAAAACACCATTGTAGATATCACAGTCAGTCATACCTGCACACTTAGCTTTATGTCCATAACATTCGAGGTGACGTGTTGCAGGCAGCTGCCATAAGAGTTGACCAGAACTCTGAGCGCCAACTCCAGCTGACTGCACTCTTGCAACATCTGCAACATGTTGGCGAGGGGGCCAAGGAGAGTCTGCAAGTAGTTTGAACCTGCATAAGGACCACATAAGACAAAAGATAAACTATTAAAATTCCAGTTTTAAGAAAAAAGAGAAAGTATTTTTCTACTTAAACACGTACCATCTTCAAATGAGCAGTATGGCAAACAGGAACAGTCCAGTGGGTAGAGTTTGGTGTCTGCAGGGCATTACACATGAACATGAATAAAGAAATTAACTGCATTTTGAATTATGTAAGGAAATTCTTGATAAATCTATGTGATAACTTTAAAAGTTTCTTACCCTGACAAATAGGCAGCATGCAGTTGGTAATTTCATACTGCACAGGGAGCACAGACACTGGATCCAACATGATGCAATCCTCATTAAAAACATCTTGAAAGCTCCACTGAGAGTATGGGTCCTTTTCTGCCTTCAAAGTCAAATCCTGTGATAAAGCACATTAAAATTAGATTAATTTGAAGCATTGTCTTTCTAGTGTTTTCCTAAAATTCTTTGTAAATGTTCAAAAAGCCTTTTTTTGTCAAAAGATTCCCAGTTGATGATTTTTCAAACCTGTAAAAGTAAATTAGCACATCAAACCAGGAGAAACTGAGTAAATAAAAAGCCCTTCTAAAATATAAAATGCACTGACCTTGGCTATGAAGCCGTAGTCCTCTGATAACTGACACTGATGATACACATCCATAGCTATTAGTGTGCACTTACAAAGCTCCAGGCAGTCCAAGAGCAGGTCTGTAACAATTAATATGCAATGGAAAAGGATTTTTCAACTTAGAAATGATCTGAAGAGGTAGTAGAGCAGCAAGGATGGAGTCAGAATGTGCTTTGTCTCAAAAGATCATCTTACCCGAGTGACACACAGTGATAGCCTGACAGGCCAGATTGTAGATGACTTTTGGTAGGTCCATGTCTTCAGGAAGCACCATGGGCACGTCTGCCTCCAGCATTTGGCATAATGTCTTGGCGGCAGTGAACAAAACCTTCCCCGTGCTGCTGTTGTTGTGGTGCTCATACAGCTCACTAAATCCAACAATTGTTTCATTAATCATTGATTATTCTGTTAATATAATACCGAACTACTTCCATACAGTACACTGGTTGGCATCTTCACATACATACCTGAAAATCTTGAGGGCTTTATCCACTTTCCCCACCCTAAGAGCTCGCAAGCCCAAGTCAGACCAGAGCTCCTGCTCGGTACGCTGCAGCTGCCTTCCCAGCCGACGCAGGCCAGCTTCTGTGGAGACGGTCTTTATCTTCCCGTCTGGATCGTTAGCCACAACTGGAGCTTTCAAAACTTTGCTTTTTGATGAGTGACGGGCTCGAGTGTTTTCGTACGCTGTGATGTGACGCTCCTGGATCTGTTTTCGGATGTCGGGATCCTCATAGTTTGAGGGAGTGAAGAAAACATCAAAGTCCTCCTGAGGAACCAGAAAGAAAAGCTGCGGGTTAAAAAAACACAAACACAAAAAGAAGAAAAAAAATCTGGAGAGATTTCATTATGGGGCTCACCTGTAGGTGGGCAATCGCCTTAAACATGATGAGGTTGCTCTCACATTCCATGCATTTCAGAGTATCGTCTACAAATACATAATACCTGGGATCAACCCTTGGAAATTCAGAGCATATTTTCAGTATCTGAAATCAAATCGGTTTTGAGGAAATACTCACGTTTTAGGATCACATGCAGGTATTTAAGCGCCTCCACCATCACCTGAGCGACAACCATCTGGTGTTTCTTGTGCTATTGAACACAGGCCAAGAGAGAAAAAAATTGAATTATAATCATAATCATCATCATCATCCCCCCAGGCCCTGGTCTTCATTTTAAATAAGAAGTGGTTCTGAGCGGACTTACCTGGCAAAATGAAGTGTAAATATAAAATTTTTTATCTCACTTAGCAAAATTAAAGACTCAGCATGAACTCTGACAGATACAGCAAAGGATGATGCAGATCTTGTATGCCCCACACATGGGGCAGCACAAGGCAAGCAGCAGATGTACTGGAGACCCTGTGCTGCCCAGAACCATTGAACCAGCCAGGTGCATCCCGGACAGGTTGTTCGTAGGAGTTCCCCAGCAGGGTACAGTCTTTTACAACGGCCAACAAACAGAAATAGGAGAATTTAGAGAGACCAATAAGCTGTCGTGCATGTCTGTGGATGGTGGGAGGAAGCTGGGGTGAACATGCAAACTCCCCACAGAAATGCCACTTTTATTTTTGTTGTGAAGCTGCGGTGCAAACCACCACACCACCATGCAGTCTTCCTGTCAATCATATCAGATAAATGCAGCTCTCTGGCTTTCCACAGCTCATTCTTATAATTATGCAGGCTTCGTTTGCACAGCTCTTAGTGAATTTGAAGTTTTGATTTCCTCCACATTCGTTTAGCCTTCCTACATTCTTTCTTCAGGTTTCGTGGCCATACTGATGTTTCGCCACAGTCTGCTCCGTTTGCTTGAGGTGCCCTTAATTCTCACCAGTGTACACCATGCAACAGTTTATAGTAGCAGATTAAATTTAATGTTAGACCCATATTATGTTTAAACGAACAGTTAAACAGTATTTACTTATAAATTGGTTTTATAATGATCACTTAAAAATTAAATTGAATTGCTCATATATCTTGATTTTTTCATATAACCAGTAATGGTTTGACTTAGGATTGAATTAAGAGACGGTTCAATTATATGGCCTTGAATGCTAAATACACTTTAATTAAGGATCAGAAGTACATATGCATTAAAGTATTTGACTGAAATTAAAGTATGTGTGTATTAAAATAATAAAAAAATACTTTTCAATGACCATAATAAAGATACATCTGTGCAAAATGCTAAAAAATAAATATTTTGAACTCAAAACAAGCTAACTCGATATAAACAATACTCACTTATTCTATATCTTCTGTGACAAAGTCTCGATATATCTGAAAATCTTGATATAGTATATTGACCAGCTCTAGTTTGATAGTTTGTTTTATTCATATATTCACTTTGTAATCTTTCTCTTTTGTCTTTAAGGAGGAAATCTGATGAGCCTAAATGGGATTTTTTTGTCTTCTTTGCACATGTTATTTAATGTACTTTCTGGATTGTTTTTTTTTTTGTATGTTTGTTTATTTTCTAGTGGTTATTTGTATGTATTTTATAACTGTTAAATAACGCACAGAAATTTTAAAAGAAAAAATGTGTGCTTTTCAGGAACATATTTCTCATTCTGGGTTCTTGATGTTTCTGTTTTAATAACCGCCGTTCCTGCCCTCACCTCCTCAGATATGTGGTTTTTGTCCTCCAGTTGCAGTCGAGCCCACAATGTGAGACGATCAATTACACACTCTGCCTCTGCAGATGATAGCCTCTTCAGGACAGTCATGGTCTCCTCAGTCTGAAAGCAGAAGAGACTTTCTACCAACACCTCAGGAAAAGACATTAGTAATTACTGCGCTGTTTGACTTACCTTGCCCTGGCCTATCAGCTGGATGAGATAGAGGTAATTTATTTGAGATGTTGGCAGTTTATATGCCTCAGCTAATGTCAAGGAATCCTCCAAAGACATTGGTAAGTCTTGCTTCAAAATATATCTTATTAGTGTCTGGGGAGCACATATGTGAAGGTACTGGTAAGTTACTGGTAAGTAAAACAGAAGATGTAGATTGCATTATGAGTCAAATCAATATTACCATAACTTGAGTGCTGTTGGAGAGGTTGAAGTTGCGAATGCCATAGCCTCTAAGAAGTTTCCTTATCTCCATCAGACGGTAGCTCTCCTTCAAAAGCTCTTGCCTAAATAAAATAACAACAATAAAGGAATAAAATCACAGCTATTCCAAGTTAATAACTATTCCAAGCGGAGGACAGTTTAACCGTACTTTGGTCCATCCATCTCTAAATAGTGCTGCACAAGGTTTTCCACCACATTACTCCAGGGTACCACAGCTTTCTTCATGATCTCCAGTACAGCATCCACCTTTAGCTGGCAGAAAACAGAAACACATAAACCTTACAGATTTCTTACAATTAGGCTTTTCTGCTGCGGCTCAGTATGATTTTTCATTCTAATTATTTATGCTGATGAATTGAGTAAGTCACGAACTGTAACTGTAATGGTGTAAAAAAAAAAACTAAAAAAAAAAAACTTACATCAGTGTCAGAGATGCAGCCAAGTACAGCCACTGCTTTGGCTTCCCATTCAGTGAAAAGTGTTGTGGTTTGAGAACTGCAGCGCTCCAGTAGATCCTTGTCAAAACCAGATTGGAAAAATAAATACAAACATTATGAAGTATTTCGAGAACTAATCATTAGCCCCAGTATACTGTACTATAGTGGAGTTTTACCTTGATATAGTGTAGAAGTAACTCATCCAAAGGAATATTGTGTTGTTCAGCGTATGGCAGGATGCAGTTTTCCACTCTGGCAGCAATCAGCTCCGGAGCTGGAACTTTGTCCAGCATAAAGAAAGCCACATTCCACACGTTTCCCTTTGATATGGATAAATGACAAAATATTGCATTGGAAAGGCAGCATATGTCACGACAGATTTTACAAAGTTAAGCATTTTAAGTGGACAAGAAGACACATTTCAGAAGCTACTAAATGGGAAACTCTGTAATTAAGGCAAGGCAGGCAAGGCAAGGCAAGTTTATTTATAAAGCACCTTTCAGGTTCAAGACAATTCAACGTGCTTTACATAAACATAGGAATTACAACAAGATCAATCAAACACTAAATCATTCAAAAACGGCGACTAAGTCCAAAATAAAAATGTTGTAATGATGATGTAATGTTGCACTTGTTTGCAGCATAATAGCTAAGAGCTGCTTCTCTAAACATATTTGCCCTCTGGTGGCTAATTAATGTTTAACATACAGTGATTCTGTTTAGACTCGTAAAACATAAACTACTTACACTTTCTATTAAAATTCATTGTTTCCACTTGTTGGCAGCATAATAGCTAAGAGCTGCTTCTCTAAACATATCACAGAAAAATAAGCTACTTGAACTTTCTTTTAAACTACATTGTTCCAAACTGGCTTATTTTGTCAAATATTATTTTCTAAAGGTAAATAACCTAACACATAGAAAGAAAAGGAACGTTTCCAACCTGGATTTAAAAGTTTCTACATTTGGTTAGAGTTTAATCTCTACTGGTAGTTTGTTCCACTTGTTTGCAGCATAAAAAGGTAAAGTTTGCCATCAAACACAATTTCACCCAATTAGACAAGGTGGAGCATTTGGAAGATGTGCATATGCACAGAAAAATAATTAGAACAGGACAGCTCTCTGAATTTCAACATATTTGTTGGTAGATTAACTCAAAGGATTTCTAATCAGAGCTGACTTTAATTTTATACAGTGGATTGTTTCTGTGTAGTTACATATACGTAAGCTCCTAGAGCCATGTGCATCAGAGTGTCACATTTCCAGTAATGCCAATAAGAAGCAAGCATGATCACTGTAATCACTGGATACAGGACTGGATACTAACTGAACATTTTTTCGCACCACACAAAAACAATGCCAGTGGTGCTATTTGTTTCGTTTTTTTTTCACCATTGGAAGGTCTTTTATAAAAGACCCTGACAAAGTTCTGAGCTAACATGTTTAGCATCTTCTCACAAACTTAGCTATGGCTTAATCTGATAAAGTTAATTATGATCTAGAAAAAATGTGCTCTATTTGGTGCAACCTGAGATGTAGATGGGTTAATAATACTATTTGCAGACAAACCTTTTCGAAGACTGACAGAGAAAGTCTACAGTTGTATTTCTGGTGGAGGTCCAACAGGTGACGCAGGTTGGACACTAGAGACTTGAGGCTCTCCATCTCCTCAGACCCATCATTGTTATCCTTTGAAAAGATGGCAATAATCAGGTGAAACACGAACCACAATAAAAAGGTTAACTGTATGCTATAAACTGGTAACTGTCATGAAATGAGGATAGACAAATTTATTTGTATAGCACAATTCAATGACAGGAAGTGCTTTACAGAGACATGAAAACTGATAATGCAACAGAAATGAAGAAACACAATTTACTATTTAAAACAAAAGACAAAAGGAAGAAAAAAAGAACATTTGACAAAAACGGTATTTGAAACATGATCAAGTTTAAAAATTAAAACTTTAAGAAATGGTGCCGACTTGTACTTTTAAATAAGAACTCTATCGAATGCAGCAGAAACTAAGACTGACATGTTTTCACCATCTGTATTCAAACATGTTATCAGTGACTTTGGTCAGAGGAGCTTCAGTGCTGTGATTCTATCTAAAAGCTGACTGGAAGACACCAGACCAGGTCTTTTGTGTTAAAAAGTAATTTAGCTTTTGAAAAACATCTTTTGCAGTTGTTCATTTGTCTGATCTAGATTTCTACTTTTTAGCCGAGGCTTGATTAAAGCCGGTTTTAGTGGCTCTGGGAAAACACCCAACATTAAAGACAAGTTCACAACCTGTAACAGATCTGGCTCAAGAATTTTGAGACCATTTTTAAAAAAAACCTGCAGTCAGGATGTCCAAACAACAAAAAAAGTTAATGTAAGATGTCCTGCAGGTCTATACTGTTAACGAGACAAAATGTAGTTTAAACTGGTTTTCAGAAGTCATGGTACATAACCTTAACATGCTGTTGATGTCTACTTCACCTTCATCGTAGTGGGAGCAGTAGTTTCATAACATTAAACATGTTAGCATTGAAGCTAGTGACAACAGTGTGTCTTACCAGAGATTTCATCCAGGTCCATAATGAGGGGAGGCCAAGAACTGCCAAGTCCAGCCCATTCTGAGGCCAAGAACCCTGGGAGGTGAAAAAAAACTGTATTTATTCACAAAGTTTCCATTTACAATCAAAGCAAATATGGAGGGATGTAAAAATCAATGTGAATCAGACACATTTTTATGACAACAACCACAGTAAAAGAGGCTCTAACCAGTAACAACTTCCAGGGAGAATTTAGGATAAAAAATTAAGTGGATAATCACAAGAGCTTTAGGTGGAATTAACTTTCATCTCTGGGAATATTTGGGATATCTTATTTCTGAGAATATGCCAGTAACATAAGTCTGTCGTTTGCCTGCTCAGATCCGAGTCGTTTAAAGTTTTGCCAGGTCAGAAACTTGCCGTTTCCATTCCCTCATTGTGGATCAAGTCTTCAAAATAGGTGGTGAGCACATATAAGTTTTTACTAAGGGTGTCAAAAATAACGCGCTAACAGTGGGAACTAATTTATAGAATAACTTACATTAACATTTTTTAACACATTTAATGCATGTGTAGCATGACAATCCCTATAGATCCCTAATTTCTCTGTTATAACAGAAGGAAGAAGGAAACTAGAGGTCTGTGGTGCACACCAGTTCAATAAGTTGTTTTCTCTCTCTTGGTACAATACAGTTAAAACATGGTGATTCATCATGATTAATTCATTTGTAAGCTGTGATCAAACTGATAAAAAATATTAATTGTTTGACAGCTCTACTTTTTGCATATGCAATGTAATTATCAATTGCTTATCACAGCAACTATCAAGGCTTTATTTTGATGAATGATCAAAGTAGCCCGACTTTACTTAGATTTCATATGAATTATCAATTTTCTCCTTTACCTTTTCAGTCAGCTCCAAATTCCTTGCCTTCTGCTCGAGCCATTTTGCCAGGATTCTCTGTGAAAACATAGGGAAGTACATTTAATAAGTACAGCACCATGAGGTGAAAACAACAGAACTCGATGGGGAAATTAATCTCACCTGTCCTCTTGGGAGCACTCTTCTCACAAAGGGAACAAAAACTGTCCTAAGCCAAAGACAGAGGTCTTTGGATGGCACATCTTCTGGGATGGAGCTGATAACTGCTTCAAGACTGCTCTCATCAAAGTCCAGAGCAATCTGTCCCTGTCCAAAACAAGCCACCAGGAAAAAAAGGTTGATTATAAAAGGTATGAGAGCAGGAACAGCAGTGTCTTCTGTTAGAATGATGCAATGTTTTTTACTTTATTCAGTCTTCGGTGGCGTCTCTGTAGCGAGACATGAACGCCGCCTGTTTGTCCCTATTGGTACTGAATCTAATTTGTTGTAGTCTCACATATATCTGAATGTTTCTAAGTTGTAAATATTGTCAACCTCATTGCAATCTTAACTCAGAGACTTTGTTTTATCATTGACTTGAGACTGGACTTTATTAAAACATGACAAGCATCTGTGTGTTTATTTAAATAATTACATGAAACTACTCCAGTTTATGACACATACTTCCCTCCATCAAAAACTGATAAAAGATTTAATCAGTGGGCGAGAAACAGGATAACTTTGTAAGATATCATCAAAAATAGAACTAAGCTCATTTCAGCAATCACACTTATATGACAGATTATTTTTTTATATATCTTTAGGTGAAACAACATTTTCTCAAAAATATAAAAGCAAAAGATCAGTCTGACTCTGGCTTATAAATTCATTAGTTGTTTTATATAAAAATAATATTAGTAATAAGTTTAAATGGGTCATAAAATTTATGAAATGGGAAAAATTATGTTGTCTCTTCGACATATGGATGAAAATACTGGTTCCAAATTTTGATGTCATGTCTCAAATGTGAAACGTGAATAAAGATATTTATTTTGGGGGAGACTGAAAACGAGAGGACTTAAAGTCTGTTGTATAAATGGACAGTTATGCAAGGACTCTGTAGTTGTTTGAGAAATAAGGAGCTTGGCAGGCTCCATTTGTTTTTTATCCCTGTCGCCTGGTTTATGGATAGTTTTATTGCACTCTTTTTGTTTCCATCTTAATTATGCTGTTTTTCTCTTTCTATATATGATCTTAAAAGGTCGATAAAAACAAGTTTAAAAAACAAAACATCTTTTCCAGTTTGTTACCTCATATCTGAGCCAAAGGAGTTGTGCACCCTTCAAGTCTCCCTCTCTCAGATGAGTTACAATGTCTCCGAGATTGTCTGTGCTGTTCAGAAACTCAATCCAAGCAATCCCACTACAGGTGAGAAAAAATGCATAACAAAGATACCTTATTACTGGACCACAATATGAAAAAATGGATTGTATAAAAAAAGGGATACAGAATTGGTCAATGTTGGTTGATGTCAATAATCAAAGTCAATAGGATGTTGACTTTACTTGAAGCTTTCCAAGCCGTGCAAGCTGCAGAATGTTGCCAGCCTGCTAATGGCCTCTTGAATCTGTAAGGAGGAGTATCGTGTGGCAGCGTGGTTTAGCATCTTCTCTGCTGTCTCAAATGTTGGCCATGGAGCCTTGAGGCAATATTCCACCACATACTGCTCGTCCTACAAAAGGTTCAGGCTCTGTTAGTACAGACATGACAGTCATTTAAATAAGCCCTAAGATTTTATGTTTCACCACTATTTTGACAATATCAATCAAAATCAGCCCCATTACACTTACTGTGATTTTTATTAGGTTGGTCTTGGCTTCATCCACAAGTTCAGACCAGACATCCTGTCCGTAGCCACCGACGGACGCAGAGGCCAGCTGCTCCAGCACAAAGTCGAGCTTCACTTTATACACAAGCTGGATGAAAATGGGAATGTTAGCTGTGTATAACATCAGTGGGAGAAGCACATTACCTCTTACCACACCTCTGATCTAAAGAAAAACAATCTAATCTGATGTAAAATACGCTAATAACTCCGGATGGAAGTCCTTATTTATCTAATATTTCCAAACAAAAACACTTACTTCTAAATCCAGCTCAAATGTGATGGCAAACTTTTCAGCCTCTTCAAACATGTGTTTGTGGAGAAGTCTGCTAAATCTACAAACAGAGGAGGCAATACATATGTGATAAATAAACATTTTGTACTGACTATAGGGCCCATACTGTATCATACAGAAAGATATCAAATGAAAATTGGGTACCTGTTTTCAGGTAAAGCCTCTGTGAAGCATCTGACTACAACAGAAGCTATGGGCTTTCCACGGCTGTTGAAAAGAGCAAGAAAACAGAAAAAGGAAGAAAGAAAAGAACATTTAATATCTTAAACAGACTTGAAATAATAACAAAAAAATGCTGATGTAAAAAAAGGTCACCCCACCTTTCTGGGTTCTCACAAATCCCCTCAACCAGATATATTGTATCCTGCAATTTAGGGAGAGCACAACTGACTTAGCAGTGCAGAAATATTAACATCAATAAAAAACAAAGCTAAATCTATGTAAAGTAAAGTTTTAATATGTGTTGACTGTTTACCATGCTTGTTCTCAACTGTACAAGACAGGATGCTGAGGAGACATCTAGAGAGTAGCAAACAGTCATCGACGGCAGGCACCTTATTTGAAGTGAGCTGATCTGAAACATTAAAAAAAGTTTATCAAGTTCATAAAATTGCCTCAAGACAAATCACCTGTACAAGTTTATTAAAACAAACGCTGCTGCTACCTGACTGTTGTTCTGCTTTGTCAGCATAATCATCTTCATGCTGCTCTTGTCTTGGCTGTAAGACACATCAGGTAATTTCCATTTTCAGCAAAGTGTAAAGGAGACATTTTCCTCTGTAAACTTACAGCTACAAAGTTACAGCAAAGTAAGACTTACGCAACCACAGAGGCAGAGCTGCACTCCGTGGTTAGTTCAAAGTCATGAATGGCCAGATCTGGCCAGCAGTGAATCAGGATAAGAAAATGCAGGTCCCAAAGACTGAGTACATCCTGATGAAAAAGGGACAATATGCACCACAAAGTGCCTTTAAACCTTAAATACTGCAAGCACGAGTTCATCAAGCAGGCAAATATGACACTGCTCAACTTACCTCAGTGTCAAGAATGTACAAGAGATTTTCCACAACCACCATCTTCCTCACACCTGCAAAGTAAACAATGGATACATGAAAAGACACCTGGTACTGGATATTACGGTGTATTACTTTTTTATACACACACTATGACGCTATATTTTTCCCTTTCCATAGCATTCCTCCAAGGTGAAATACCTAAGCTTTCTACATCATCTGCAAAGAAAATACCTCACACAAGAGCATACCTGGTATCAAACTGTTGCTTATTGACTGAAAGAAGCACATCTTTACTTGAAGTAGATCCATTTTCCAGTGAGTCACAGCATTTTCTTTATCCCCCTATCCAAAACAATGCAAGAAAAATATAATGTGAAGCGATGTTTTTGATGTTTAAAAAACGAAGTAAAAACATTTATGAGGATTTACAATGATATACTTGAAGTTAATCTGGGAGTTTGTCTTCATTTTATATTAAATACTAAATGTGAACAAGTCTTTAGAAGCTCTTAGTTAGCTTCCACATGTATTCTCTAGCACTGATAAGCTTTAGAGAACAGCAACACTTCATTAGGTAAAAAAAAGTTCTTAAACAGAAAATCATTTCGATAAAATCCAATTCAGTGGGAAACAAATATTATAAACGGCACCCAACGAACTGGAGCTTAGAATATATACAAAAAAAACCAACCAACCAAACAAAAAAAACCAACAATCAGCCATTAAAGTAGAATGGTCAGTATTGTGATATGGCACCTTAAGTATGGTTTAACACCCATTTTACCTGTTTAACAGCTGTAGTTGTTTAACTCATTTATTTATAAAACGTTACTTGTAGGGCTGGGCAATAAATTGATTTTAACGATAAATCAAATTTGCTATTAATGAGGATTTAATTTTTTGAAAATCGAGATTTTCTTAGCCGGAAATATTTTGCCGACGTCGCCGTCCCTCACATGTACAACTGTATGCGTGAAAGTTATATTTTCATTGCTTACAGTGGCAGGGCCTGCCAGCTTGTTTTACAAGTTTGTTTCACAACTTAAAATATCTGCACTTTGAATTTAGGTCAACTT
>JAVQJG010015777.1:0-71342 GCA_036024015.1 Craterocephalus amniculus | reverse complement strand
AAAGTCTTCTGGCTCCTGTTAAAACTGTGTTTTCAAAATGAATGCTAAAAATCTCTTTAGCAGGGCAATACCAAACCCTCAAAATACACCCAAAGTCAATATCTCCTTTTACACAGTTTTGTAGACTAAATGTAATTTTTCCAAAAAACTGTTTCACAGTGTTGACTGACAAGTTACACCAGAGTTAGGTTTTGTACAAAGCACTCCAGCAAGCTTACTCCTCTCTATAAATAGAGTATTTTTTAAGTTTCTGTTAAAAAAAACATTTTAGTAGAGAAAGCAGTCAGGAGTAAGTAAAAAAACTGGTGTGTGCTGTTTGTGAAAAGTCTTGACAATTTACTGGGTGTCATTACAAACAGGTGCTGATTGCAATCTCTTTTTCAATGAAAGCTTTGTCACACTGAGGTGAGATTGTGTGTAATATATGGATGCCATCACACTTAAAGTGTGCGCACTGATTGTCCTTGAGTGAAATTATAGAGTAAGGAGAAAGACAAATTAGACAAAAACATCCTTGACTGACATGTACACCAATTTGTTCTAGTAGGTTTATAGCCTCACCTGCTGGATATGAAAAGGATTCTTAATGATTCATGTATCCGTTCTCATTTCATTTCTCTCTGTCACTATCATTTCCCCCTCACCGCTTCCCTTTGTGTGCCATTTCTTTTTCCCCTTCCCCTCTCTTTGTCCTTTCTTATCTCTCTCTGTCGCTCGCTTTAGAATATGCCAGAACATAACAATGAGCTCCAACATCACAGAACCTGGTCTCCTCCTGACTGCCATTCCCCCGGCCAGAGCCTACCCACAATCCAACGTGCTTCATCGAGGAGAAACTGCAGGAGCCTCCTGGTTGGCCTCTAATGTGGATCCCGTTGATGATAATTCCTCTTTAAACCAATCTTCACAAAATGGAACTGAAATGCCAGCCCTTGGTCCTCTGGGCGGCCACCCTGTGTGGCAAGTTGTTCTCATTGTGTTACTGACAGGCACATTGTCACTTGTCACCATCATTGGTAACATTTTGGTAGTGGTGTCCTTCAAAGTTAATCGCCAGCTAAAGACAGTCAACAACTACTTCCTTTTGAGCTTAGCTGTGGCTGATCTCATTATAGGGGTGATCTCCATGAACCTCTATACAACTTATCTTATAATGGGCTACTGGCCCTTGGGCAATTGGGCCTGTGACCTTTGGCTTGCTATTGACTACGTTGCAAGCAATGCATCAGTTATGAACCTACTGGTCATCAGCTTTGACCGCTACTTTTCAATCACCAGGCCTTTAACTTACCGGGCCAAACGGACCACAAAGCGGGCTGGAATTATGATAGGCCTAGCCTGGTTCGTTTCTCTTGTTCTCTGGGCCCCAGCTATTCTCCTGTGGCAATATTTTGTTGGTAAAAGGACAGTGCCCCCAAACCAATGCTATATTCAGTTCCTCACAGAGCCTATAATCACCTTCTGCACTGCCATGGCAGCTTTCTACCTGCCTGTGACCATAATGAGTGTTCTCTATTGGCGTATTTACCAAGAGACCCAGAATCGCTCAAAGGAATTAGCTGGGTTGCAGGGTTCAGAGGCAGGCAGGCGAGGAAGAAATGAAGGGGGTGAAAGAGCCAGTTTTGTACATCAAACAGGAAGTTCAAGAAGTTGCAGTAGCTATGAGTTGACCAGGTTGTCTAAAAAAAAGACCACATGTCAAGAGTTGGTCGGGCGCTTCCACTGTTGGCCTGGGGTTCGTTCCTGGAGACCAGGTAGTATCCGGCAGGGAGATGGGGATCCAGACCAGAGCAGCAGTGACAGCTGGAACAACAATGATGCTGCTGTTTCTTTGGACCACTCTGGGTCCTCAGAGGATGAGGACTGTGGAGGACGAGAGATGATTTCCCAGAGTCACGCTATCTTTTCCATTGTTCTTAGCCTCCCTGGAATTAAAGCTGCAGTCAACTCTCAGATCACCTCGTGTGAGGATCTGGATGCAGCCTCAGAGGAGGATCCCCTGAGGGGAGCTGAGTATAACCGAGACAACCTGTCAACAATCACCACCAACACCACTGCCACCATTACACCTGAGGAAACAAACAGTAAGGAAAATAGCTACCACCAACGCTTCTGCCCACGCAAGACTCAGTCAATGTCTACCATCCAGACTAACTCTAACCAAGGGTTTCTTGATGGTACCCCAACAACCACTCCTACTGCCACCAATTGCGCTCCCACCAGCACAGCCACGAAGTCCCCCTCTGTACCCATGTCCTTCAAAGAAGCAGCTATGGCAAAGCGTTTTGCTTCCCGAGCCCGAACTCAGATCACTAAGAGGAAGCGTATGTCCTTAGTGAAGGAGAAAAAAGCTGCTCAAACACTGAGTGCCATTCTTTTAGCTTTCATTATCACATGGACACCTTACAATATCATGGTGCTGATCAATGCCTTTTGCAAAGATTCCATCCCACAGACCTTGTGGGCAGTAGGCTACTGGCTGTGCTACGTCAACAGTACAGTTAACCCAATGTGCTACGCACTGTGCAACAAAACTTTCCGTACAACCTTTAAGATGATACTATTGTGCCAATGGGACCAGAAAAAAAGGAGGAAACAGCAATTCCAACAGAAGCAGTCGGTGGTCTTTCACAGGAGGATTCCCAGGGAATCCACGTAAATGAAAGTTTGGAAGGTTTATCACAGAATTTGAAGATTAAACACAGGACAAGGAAAAGAAAGAAACCTCCAGGTAGTTGTTTCTGTGGAGTTTCCTTGCCTAGAGGTCCTCAATGTCCTTCACAGCTGTAATGTTTGAACACAGCAAATCAATGTGATGGTGTTGCAGTATGCAATTATGTCAGTGCATTCATTTAACAAAGGTGTACTGTATGTGTGTGAAGGTTTGTCTAAGATGAGGTCTAAAGATCAAAGCTTTGGCTTCTTCCGCAGAGAACTCTTTCCTAACTAAGAAAGGAGAAAATGAGCTGAGTGGGAAAATAATTATAAAGGGCTTTTAAAATGCATTGCAGGAGAAATACTGAAGTGCAATTGACACAAATAGAAAGCATGTCTATGTCACTGGGTTGGGGATTCACATTTCTTATCATTTCCCTCTGTGGGTAGGCAGATTTGTAATGTGCAGAGTTGTTTTGCATTTCAAACAAAACTGTATCTGCAATATGCTCCTGAAAGCCCACCAATTTTGTGTTCACAGCCTTCTATTTTACTGATTTGCAGTGACATCTTCATGATTGGCATGTGATTTTAACTTTCCTGGATCATCTTTGTGCATTGTACATGGATATAACTTTCCTGTGTCTAATGGAGTATAAACAGTCCTAGAGTCATTACTCTCGGTCTACACAGATCTGTTAATTTTGTGATATTCATCTTTGGTTTTCTAGGTACTCCAGAGATTTTGAGCCAGTCTGAAAATTATTCTTTTGATGAGTTGTGAATATTCTGTGTGCCACCTCAGTCAGTGAACTGCTGTTGTGTTCAATGTGATTGTTGTGGTTTTTATGGTTGAGACAATAAGTACATTGGTTGTGTTTTATGTACTTGCAGTTTTCTGTCAAAAGTAATGATTATACAATGATGATATTCTCTTTATGTACATTTGGATATTTCAGACTTGAGATACAGTGATTGATTGCACACACAACGATGTCCATTTTTAAAAAAAATATTTGATTTTTCCTAATTTTTAAATTTCTATGACTGACTCATATAGGGAACTTTTTTTAAAAGGCCCACCATCTTTAATACAGAAGAGCAACAGCAGCCTCTAGTGGCCAAGGCAAAGACCTGCTACCCAGAATATTGTATACCCTAACCCATCATAAACATCTACACTGAAGTGCCACAATCCTAAAAGAAGACAAAAAAACAACAATTTGTATCATAATTTTGCATCAGTTATTCATGCTCTGAGGCTGTTTGCTTTAATGGAATGGCTCAAACATGTAAGTCATGTAAAAAGATCAGCCACGATAATTAAAGGTATCTGATCTATGATTTTTTGTTATTTTTCTTATGGATTCAGGAAGAAGTAGTTCTTCTTTGATCATTCTTATTAAGCTTTACAGCATTTGATTTGTATATATTGTTGGCACATACTTTGTTATAAAGTATCATCAGGTTTTTTATAGATACAGTTGTCAAACTCCAAACTCCCAACAACCAATTATAATCCACATTATGTTGCTGAGGTTTTCCCAGGACTACTACATCCAATGTTTTCAGTATTGTTATTGTGTAAAAGATACTGAAAGTGGTGTTAAACTGTACTTTAACAATTAGTTTAATAGGGAAACGATTCTATAATGTTGGACATAGTGGTCATACACGATGCTTGGCTTATGTGTAAATTAGATGTTGGGAAAAAAAGAAAAAAGCTCCCCTTCCTTTCAATGGTAGATATTTGCCTGCTTTGAACACAGTGTGCTCCAATGTCATAATAAATCATCATCAGATCATGATTTATTTTATTCTTAAGTACTGGGAATGTAAACTGCCAAATGCTGAACACAGTTTGTCTCATTTCAAGTATGCCAATTATGTGCTTATTTTAAGTCAATAAACAAAAAAACTTTTTTGTCAGAGATTACGCGTTTTTTGTATCACAAGTCACTGCTTCAATTTTCATTTATGTTTGGTGTATTTCCTATACAGTAATGTTCAGATGATTAATGTTTATTGTGGATTGTTTTTCCTCCAATTCCCAATTATATTATGGTCCTTAAACAGGTACAAATTTAAAAGTCTCCTCTTTCTATTTCATGTTACAGATTTTTTTATGTATGAAGTTTGCTTTGTATCATTAGTTTAGAGTCAACACTGCTAGACACTGCAAACCAATGTTGTTGTGAGTTACTGTGATGTGCTTCTCATTACCACCTAATTTTTTGGCCTTTTTACAGAAAAAGTAGGAGCCTCCTTGATGATTTGACCATATTATAATAGCACTTGGTCATTAAAAACCCACTTCTAATTTGGGTGATTTCTCATTAAAAGTTGTGTATGGGATATTTAATTTTCTTAACAATGAGAAAGATGATTTTTCCCAGAGTATCTTATTCATGGAAATATTTAAGAAAAAGAAAAGAAAAAAGATTAAACACAGACCCTGTTCTTCCAGGTGAATTGATTTATAACATTTTGAGTCTGCATTGCGTGACAAAGAAACAGAAATGGAAGAGTCCATCAAGGGACTGGTTTATGAAGAAGGAAGGAAAGAAGAAGAGGAGAAGTGGCCTGCCGATATGTCATAAGTGTTTTGCATGTGATGAAACAATCTGACATCCTGGCCTAATTTATAAAAAACCTGTATTTTTCAAAGTAAGTGTCATGTCTGGTAGTTGCTTCTGCTGGAGGAACGCAGCTGAAACTCATTTGCTGATTGAAGGACGGTCTTAGACGAGTGCACTAAGACAGAAGAGGAAGTACTGACCAGAGATCATCAAGATCATCATCAAGAATTCCTCACACTGCCTTTCCTGTTCAGAGTGTCCAATACATACTGAATAAACATGCGTGTTCTTTGACCTTTAAACACTTATGCACATTCCCGTATTGATGCCTGATAGAGTTAGTGAGGGAAGTCTCAGACAGGGCTGAATGGAAGAGGAGACTAGACATGTGATGAGGAAAAAACCAACTTCATGTGACCCATGTAAAAGGAGCGGCTCACAGGCGAAGACAAACACCCATTTGTGTTGTTTTCTTCATTCTGCTCAAACCCACTGAGGAGAGTCCACCAGTCAGGCAAGTATGCTACAATCTGAATTATGTTTTAAAGTATAGAATACAGAGAAGTGTTTTTTAACACTTTTAAATATGTAGCCTAAAACCCTATTAAAATCTGCTTTTTTTCTTGTGCTAAAGCGACAGTGATATTTTGGGATTTCACCCAAGTCTGATAAGTGTATTCTCAGGAAAAATAACTTTGCAGTTATTTTTGCTTTTGGACAAACAAGACTTTACATTATGTGTTAATTTAAACTTTAAGCAGGTTTAATTTGACTCATAAATGAAGTCAAGTATTTTTTTTTAATTCCTTACATGGCTATGTGCTTTGCCCCTCAGAGTTAACTGGGCATGCAATCTCTCCAAACACATGAAGCAATGATTGCTAAGCAATGTTTACTTTTTCTAACATTATAATAGACAGATTTAAAAAAAATTATTTTACACCTCAACCTGAATCTGACGTGAGATAATCTTTATAAGAAGAATTTCTTCCTTTTTTTAAATGTTTGTAACTTTGGTTAATCTTCCGCTTATTTTCCGGATTCAACAATAAAATAGTAAATAAGTATCTCAATTTTCCAAAGTGGTGGTTGTTTTTATAGTTATGATTATCAGTATTAGTGTGTACCATTTCCCCATTCCCGATAGCCTTTCAAACTTTATTTATGCAACGTTGTCAGACTGTCATGAGCTATGCATATTGTATGTGGTCATCTGTGCTTTGGCAACAATTATACTAATTACACTTTTAGGCCCCACAAGCCATTTCCACTGATGCTGTAGTGAAACAGAAAACACTATTGTTACTATAGTTTACATGGTCTCAATCAGTGCTTGCTTCTTACACTTTTGGGAAGAGGTTTCAGGCTGTAGGAATCCTATGGCATAGAGTGCACAGTTGCACTGTAGTCTTTCCGTATCACTGATCCAGAAGCATGTCCATAGCTTTTTCTCTATAGATCTACCTTTTCCCTCACTAGTCATTATTTATGTTCTATATTGCTAATTGTAATGGTAATAATTTCAATTTAGACATCTTCTTGTTAGAAGTATCGCATAATTGTCTTTTATACCAGTCAGTACAGATAGCTGTGGCTGGGAGATCAAAAGTATCTTTACAAGTGCAATGTGAATGTTAGTTTTAAGCAAAGTGTGAAAATGAAGTACGTTCGATATAATGGAAAATACAATGCTTCAAGGTCATTATTCCTTAAAAATTAATGCATTGCATAGAAAAAGTATATGTATGTGTGTGTGTGTGTGTGCATATATATATATATATATATATAGCCTATATGTATATATATATATGTGTATATATATGTATATGTATGTAATACAGTTTGTCTTCATTCAAAATAAAAAGGCATGTCTAGACTTCTAGTGATAAACAGAAAACAAGTCAATGTGATTTGATCTTCTGCCTTTACTCCAGCATGCAGATATAACCCCTCTGGATGAAGCCGAAGTTATCATAATGCACACTATTAAGACAGTTGAGACTCAAGTTCCCTTCCTTAAAGAGAGTTTCTTCACTTCCACCTTCAAAGGCAGGAGGAAGAGCAGTGTCACCCACATCCTCCATAAACAACAAAACTCACTTCTTAATCAACAGCAGAGCATTATAGAGGATCAACAGCATAGTCCTACGCAGTTTCGTCCAAGTCCAGAGGAAAATGGAGCAGGTCAGCGAACTCCGGAGCATCAGCGGCTCGCTCGCTCAACCAGCAGCCCGTTATGCAAGACGGCTGAGCTTGCACGAGCAGATTGGGAAGGAAAGGAGGGGCAAAAAGAGAGAAAGGATCAGAAAGTGAGAGAGGATGTGCAGGGGAGGGGGGGAGAGAGCGTAGCTGTTAGTGCCAGTCTCCACCTCCTTTCAGCATCAGCAGTACTGGGGGAGCCAGCATCATCCTCACAGCTGCCATTAACTGTGGTGGGCAGACAGCAGGGATTATCCAGCTCTGGGAGAGTTCTGACCAATCAAGGAACAACATTAGTAACAGCCCAGGAGGATATCCAGCATGCCCAGTCCCGACCCCAGCAGCATGGCCTGTTAGCCAAGGGTGTTCGCCTGCTAAGGAATATGGGAAACCAGGATACAAAGCAGAAGAAAGGTGGAGCAAATGGTGGAGCCGATGTCAACTGTGAGGGTGATTCTGATGAGAGAGAAGTGGAGAAACAATCGAAGAAGCTCCACAATAAAACGACTAAAGCAGGAGGAGAACATAGCGGTAAGAAGAAGCAAAAATCGGAGGCAAAGGGTTCTGTGTTTTCTGGAATGAAGATCAGGAAGAGTCTATCCAAAGTGAAAGGATTGTCTAAGGATGACATGTTGGAAGATGGGAGATCAACACATGTGGGGAAGACTGAGCTGAAGCCTGGCGCAGAGGCGAGCCAGTCTGCTGATGACATAGCCATGCTATCAGATGTCGAGGGCGATTTGAACCGTTTGACCGCAGATGGACGACAACAGTCTGAGGGGGAGTTTGGCCGGAAGACAAGTTCGGGTTCGGAGGCTGACCTCTACAGTTTTCACTCAGCAGCAACAGAAACTGAAGACCTGCTATCTGACATCCAGCAAGCCATCCGAGATCAGCTTGTGGTCAGTGACAGGGTACCGGAAATGGCACCCAGGTCCTTAAATGAGCACGTGATGTCTAAAGTGAGTGAAGTTCCTCAGACAGTATCTCCCCAGTTATTTGATCTAGACCAGGGACTTTTCTCCCCATCTGCTGGCAGAAGAACTTTACCACAAGATGATAAGAAAATAGAGACTGAAAGCAACGTACCAATATCAAGACACTCCTCAGCAGAGAGTGGACCATCATCTTCACCTCTAGACACAGAGAGAAGCAGTGGCAGTGTTTTCCCAAAGACGAACAGTACCTACAGCTTCCAGGATACTAGTGCAACCACCACCACAACCACTTCATATGAGAGTGCTGAGGAGCCCCAAGATGACCTGGAGAGTCCAGTTTTCCATCAACAGCAGGGTCAAGGAAATCAGGCCCAACCGAGCAAAAATATGTGTTTACCATCTGTCCATTTGGACTCCATATTGGTAGTGACAGGCCCAATTGGAGCTCACAAGAGTGCGAGCAGTTTGGACTTGTCGGTTGAGAGGGAGGAAGAGGATGGCGTAAGACAGGATTTTCTGTCCCTTACAAGAAGGAAGAGCAGCATGTCTATCAGCCATCTGACCATAGACAGCCTGCCTGTTTCTCAGTCCAGACGAACATCTGCCAACTCCCCCTCAACTGTCAGACTCTACCCTCCGGTCCACCCCTCTTATGTCAAGACCACCACCAGGCAGCTCACCTCTCCAGTTGGTTCCCCCATCACCAGCCCCAATGTGCCTCGAAAAACAGATGCCACTGTTGCTTCTGTTGAATCCAGCAGAGCTGAGGGGTCTACGAGGCGCAAACAGAGGTCTTGCTCCATCGCTGGGCCCCATAGTGACTCTGGGGACTGGTCTGAAGAACTAGATGAAGTGGTAAGAAGTGAAACTGTGGCTAAATTCCCAGAGCTGGAAACCCCAGAGAAGAGTCATGCAAGTGGGAACTACTGGACCCTGGGCTCCAAGAGAGCATCTTACGGAAGGAAGACGTCCAATTCTACAGCACCTTACCTGGACGTCTTCTCAGGTGAGTCACAGAAAGTAACTTGAGCTCTAAAATCAGAACAAAGCTTGAAGGATTTCTTAATGGGATAGATTAGATTTGATTACAGAAAAACACTATTTAATTAATGACTGTGTGGCTGAAAACAGCCACACAGTCCATGAGAACATGAGCACTTGTTATCCATTTTGGATTATTGCTACTGTTTATATAAAAGGTCAATATACTGTCTCATTGAAAGGGACTATTTAAAGCTGCAGTAGTGTATTCAAGGAAACAACAGTCCCTTTGTTTGTAGTAATGAAGAAACACATCAAGTGTTATCAATATATGTTTGACAAATTGGAGTTTTGATGTAAAGGAATGCAATGCAAAATATTCAGATACTCCATTTGGTCTGATGTGATTCCTATTTAATCAGCTCCAACTCCATTATGATATTATATTAAGTTATTATGTAATGGCATTTTGAGCTGATTATATTAATTGTCTGCTGATGGAAATTCTAATGACCTATGAATGAGAGAAAGATTGTAAGAAACATAAACAAACAGAAAAGGGTTTTCCATGAAAAGTAACAGAATCTTCTAATACAAACAAAGCCACTGTGTCCTCTTTTGTGTCGTAAGGCCTTTCAAGATCTCAGCTGTGCATGTCCTCATACATGAGGGAGACAAAGCTGCAGCAGCAGCCACCCATGGCGATGCCATCCTCTGATTCCACTGGATTAGATATAAAACACACAGATACACAATCACACAGATGCATTCAGTGTGTGCATGTGTGGATGCTAAACACAAGTGACAGTTAGTCTGCCAGACAAAAATAAGTCATGATGTGAGAGCCTTTTTAACTTCATCAGGTGGAAACATTGCAGCCGAATGATAGAAGAACACTGGAATATATTTTCAAATTGAAATTTGTATTTTGTCCTTGTGTAGGATGTAATGTGTCATGTTTTATATAAGACACACCCGCAGCCTTGTTTGGCACACCATGTGACAGGGGTCTGTTACTGTAGATTACTTTTCCAGGTCACATCTGACCCTATTTGGGATAGAGTGGAAAGACAGAGGGGGCATTTAACCATTAAACAGCTGATGAAACCTTCTCTGTGATTGATGATAGATCCGTGAAATGATTTGACTCTAGATTTGATGGTTTAAAAACGTGAACAGATTTTTAGTTAAAATAATGTGTCTGGAAGCTTTCGCAAGTGAATGGATCCATATGCCTGTGCTGCTGCAAAGGAAGATGAACAGCATACATGCACAGCTCTAGAAAAAAATCTGCTGTTATTCTTAAGCAGTTGTCTTCAATTTATGTTTTTACAGTCTTATGTCCACAGGAGTATTAGTCATGGGACATAGTTAATTGTTGCTGTCCCCTGAATCACATGTTTTCTAGAAGGAATGTGGGAAAGAAGTTATTTTACAGCATTGCCAACAGTGCTTGCACAGTGTTTCAGCGAAGGACCTTCTACATTAGCTTGGTTTTTGCTTCCAGCTCCAAATTCAAGTTGCTATGCAGATGACAATTTTACAACCCTATAAAGATCACTGCTGCTGCTGCTCCTTCCAACTACACATGATTCTTCATATTCTGGGATCCGAACCTGCTCAGGGATTTTGGAATACAGATAACTACTTTTTTTCTGTGTCACAGAACCAGGGTGCTAACTAAAACATCCAATTCGAAAAAAAATAAATAACGAAAAAAAATCCAATTCGTATTCAAATGTAAATTGTGAAGCTCTAAAATCATAGTTCTGTATATAGTTAAGCCACATTAATTGAAAACACTCAGAAGTAGTCTCATGTAAAATCTTTCTCATCATCAAGATAAGTTCTTTTTAGTGATTTGAGTTTCTAATTACGTTTTCTTTCTGTATTTTTTTTGCAAATCACAATTGACACCACCACTTATCGCCTACATGTCAATGGTGTGAGCAGAGTTTGCACATGTAGGTGTTTTAATTATCACATCTAAATCTGAAATGTGCTAAGCTCTTTCCAGATTAACAAAAATTGTATTCAGAGTAATTTTTGCTCACCTCCCTACACAAGAAATAAAGATAATGTCAAAACAACCTTTCCTCTGCTCCGCTGTCAGGCCTTACTCTGTTGGAGAGGCTTTGTTCAAATCATGGAGATGCAAATGCAGAGCAGGAGGCAAGAGAAATGTGTCACCGGATGCTGTTTTATGGTCTCCTGCAACCCTTCAGCAACAGCACTACAGAGCACCACAGCGATGGGACCGTCTCAACAGTCTTTAATGTAAGTTATCTCTCTTCACCATCTTCCATCAAGATTGTTTTACAAAGATGACACGCAATAAGTTTCATGGTGTAACTCTGGCAAAAATTAAAACATTTTGCTGAAGTTTTGATTTAAATCACATTTAAATACGATAGCAGTTGTGTAACTTCTAAAAGTGCATTTATGGTTAAGCAGGAAATGGTTCTGATTACATGCTGAGATGTTATTTTATTTCTGTTGTGTTCAGGCTAAGAAAGTAGCTTAAGCTGTTGAGCAAAAACAAGCACCTAGTTATGAGGACAGTAAATACTCATCCATCGTAAGTTTGAACAAGGATTTCCATCAGTGTCTCATTCACAATGTGCATTTCAAAGATAGTCCAATCTGTTATTGTAATTCATGTCAGAGATTTAATTTCATTACCTTAAGAGCAGGGATGCATGTCCATGAAGTGACCATGTGAAAGTTGATTTCATTAATATTTAATTTTCCATTCCAGTAATGCCTTGTTCAAACCTACTTGCACATGCACATCTTTCCTGCACAGTAAACCATAGCCCCGACTCAGAGCCATTTTTTCAAGTTCCTTGGAAGCGGCTTCATCCGACTATCATTTTATTGTACTGTAGGTTTAATGTATGGAAATATGTAATAATATGTAACTCTGGGAAACCATGGTTGAATAATTCTGTAATGCAGTGCATGAATTGTGTTTTTCTCCCTGCTGCTGATACATAAGAAGCAATGTTTGTAAGTAAAACTGGACAAAACCAGATATAGGTCTCATCAAAAATATGAAGCTCTCAAACATAAACACATTATGTATTGAAAAATCTGTAAATAGTCTACAGTTGTAGGAGACTGCTAAAGACGCATGCACATTCATATGTCCAGTGACAGCATAAGCCATTCATACATGTTAAGCATTCCCTTGCATGGCTGGATTAATGGAACTCCTTCTGACACTAATATAAGTCGCATGCACACACACATGCGTGTTTGCGGAGACCATCTGCTGACCAGATTATGTAACAGCTCCACGTGCCCTGGGCTCAGGCTGCTCTTCCCCTGCAAAAAGCTCGTCATGTCAGGATTTGACATTGTTGTCTCTGCGCTGGTGTTGCCCTGAAGTCCTGCATTATTCACCTCAACTATGAATAACCTTTCCGGCTGCCATCAAGAGCACACCAGCCTTAAGTTTCCCTATCTTGCATCTATTCTTCCTTTTTTAAAAGAAATGACCAGTCTGTTTTTTTTCTGCTCTGCAATATTTTCTTTTAAATCATTTTAATATAATTTTCTGCTGCCTCCTATTGAAGCTTTCATTTCAGCTTTCAGGCACTTTCTGTATCTTCTGAGTCTGACTCTGATCCTTTATCTATCTGCCATTATCATTTGTCATCTCTTATTCTTCACTTTGTTTCCTTATATGACAATGAAACCAATTTTGTAGCTGTATTTTGGTGTACTGAAAAAACATTACCAGTATGTTGTTTGCACTGCATTCAGCCTGAAGTTAGATTCTTCTCCATCTGCAAAATGTGATAACTTAGATAAATATTTAGCAGAATCTGTGTGTGTATGCACATTTCTGCTTCTTGCTGCTGGTAAGGAAACAGAATCCACCTAATAAGAGATGAAATGCTAAGAATGGGTCATGTCTTGCGGCAGATTGTTGTGTACATGTTTCTGGGTGCTAGATATGCATGACCGCATGACTGGTCCATATACTTATCACAAAAACTCACTGTCAAGGATAACCATGTCCTTGATATATTCAGGCTTTTCCAAAACCTTTTTTGGAATATTTATACTGGGTAAAGGGATGCTGAACACATCAGATTTGACAAATTGTGTTATGGGTTAATTCATGTTTCAAAACGGCCATTTCGACATGGATTCACAAGCTGTTGTAATTGTACACATTTTGCGTAAAAAGGTTTTTTATTCAACCAGGAGTGAATCTTATAAAAACTGAGTCTATTACAAGAATGTTGTGACCAATATAACTGTGACTTTATAACTAAGATAATTTCTTTACATTTTCCGGTTTTCTAAACTGTGTGCAGGAGGAGCAGCTGTATACTTGGGCATCTGTTGGCCTTCCTGTGTCCTCCCACCTGTGGGAACTCTATGGGGGACGAACTGCAGGGAAAGTACAGCGCTTGAGATCACCTTTGCATCGCTCATCAGCCAAAACCCCTGGTGCTCTGCACTTTCAGGTTGGTTACACCCTCTTATCATTGAATATTTTTAAATTGTTGTACAACATACTAAAAAACCTTTTACAATGCTTGATAATGAAAAGAGATGAAGGATGGAATGAAAAATCTTCTAGTAAGACCTGATTGCTGGCATTAACTAGATTTTGAATCAAACACTGTTACAAAATAATAGAATAATATACAAGACTAATAATATAATAAACACACTTATAAAAAAGCTTCACAACATGGAGACAAATAATCTAGTGGATCATGATTTTGGGATATAGTTTGGGTTTTATGCTTTTTTCTATACTTTAACTTTCCATTTTAATTGATCATTCCAATTGTACAAAATGTAGCAAATAATTTGAAGAAGAGAAAAGGAGGCTCTTATGATTAAATTAAAAAACTGGATCCTACAATTATTGATTATTTTTGATATGTTCAGAAATGTGTTTACCTTCTGCATATCAAATAAGTCTATAATGTTCATGGGTTTGCATCTGTTATATATTATTCTTTGTCCACCAGAGGTCAGCGTTGATCTAAGAAATACAGAATTATGACAGAAAAGCTCTGTTTTCTAGAACAATAAAAGGGAGAGAAAAGAAAAGAAAAAGCAAAAAAAAAAACAACAAAAAAAAAACACAAACGGGGGCATTTCTGACCGAGCATCCTCTTTTAAGATGCAAAACTCTGACCACAACTGGAGGAGGAGACACAAACCCTCCCTGTGTGAGGCCCAGCGAGACTCGCTGTCTCTGGGGTCAAATCTCCCAGTATCCCCTCATCCCTGCTCTTACCAGTCTGGAGCCAGAGGTCTGATAGAGTCTAGACATTATGGACTTTCTTGTCTCTGGCTTTTATCCTAATCTCTCTGAGTCATGACCGTTTCACTGTTTATGAATTTTTTGATAAAACCATGCTTAAAGATTTACCTTCTTATATCTGTAGTATCAGTGTTTATAGCAGCCTACACACACTGAGCGGAATTCTTTTTCTTGGTCAAAAAGCAAAACTTCTGCAGGTTACATTTATTAAAGCTGCACTTTTAGATATTGTACAAGAACTTCGTTTTCTTCTCATTTTTTCTATTTATTTTGGTTCACTGACAGACAGAATCCAGCCGGTTGAGGTCTGGTCAGTCGTCCTCAGAGGATGAAACCTGTCTCATCCCTCAGCTGGAGAGGACGATCGATGACCTGCAGATTAAGATTTCTGCCTTGCAAAGCCAACAAGCCTCCGTGGCGAAGAGCAACGGGGATAATACGGCTGCCCTGGGCAATGGCCACCCCGCCGCCCCACAGACGAAAGCATGGAGATCAGAGCGGATGAGCCAGGAGGTGTCTGTTCAGACCTCACCTGTGGAGGGGGCCTTTAAGTTTGATGTGCCTTTGAGCAGAGGATCTGACAGCATGTCGTCCTCTGTGTCGTCTACCGCCCCTAAATCTGCAGAGGGCTTTGTGTGCACGTGCCAGCAGAGGCAGCAAAGCAGCATCCAGCCAGGTCCCCCACCTCCACCGCCGCCTCCCCCTCCAATCTCAGGGGGTATGCCCCCACCTCCACCACCACCCTTACCTGGTGTCGCACCTTGCCCACCACCACCACCTCCACCACCACCACCACCAGGGTTTGGTCCTCCACCACCACCTCCTCCACCTGGGTTTGGACCTCCGCCCCCACCTCCTCCACCACCGGGTGTGGGCCCCCCTCCCCCACCGCCACCCCCAGGCTTTGGGCCTCCACCCCCACCAGGTCCCATGCTGTCCTTGATGGTCCAGGAAGCTGCCCCTGCCAAGGCTGTGATTGAGCCCCCCAAGCCAATGAAACCACTCTACTGGACCCGCATTCAGCTCCATGCAAAAAAGTAAGGATACGCTAAGATAGATAGGGATCATTTGCAAAATGTTATTCTCTGAACAGTAGATATTTAAGAGGAAGCTTGTCCACTTAAGATAAAGATCCTGCACATGCTGGTAATGGAGATGCTAACCTTGTGGAAAATGAAAAAGATGCAGTCCAGGCTCTCTGGTCAGCAGAAACTTTCTTATAAGGGCTTGGAAAACTCTAGCCGAATGAAAGTCTAGAGATGGAATACTTGATTTACTTAAAGTGGGAAACTTCATAGTGAAACTGCTGGCTGCTGAGTTTGACAAGTAGATAACGTTTGGATTTTTACCTACTAAAAAATGGACAAATGAGTATGTGGCAGGCTAAACTTGTCCCAGTAAAGCAAGTCATTGAAATTTTTCTCTGTCTTCAGAAACACCAGTACCCTGGTGTGGGAAAACATTGAGGAGCCAACTGTAGATTTTGAAGAATTTGTGGACCTGTTCTCTAAAAGTGCTGTCAAGGAGAAGAAGAAGCCGATTTCAGACACAATCACCAAGTCAAAGGCCAAACAGGTACATGTGTTCTGTGTGTCTGTAGCACAATACATCTATGATCCTTTTATTCTTTTAAAAAAATACCTGGCAATGTGTGTCTGCGACCAAATAGGGCACTTTTCAGGGGTTTCCCAATCTCCATCTCCAGTCCTCTCATACCTCGGCACTCTCCATTCCTCCTCACTCCTGGAGTCATTTTGAGTGACAGGAGGAACCGCTGCAGCCAGACAGTTATTATGTGGTGTGAGCTCTGGCTCCCAACCGACTCCCTTGTGACCATCCAGTGGCACAGAGCCAATGACTCGCGTGCAGTGAAGAAACCTCATGGCCATGATGACTGCTGAGAGAGATTGGGAAGGGGAGAGGGGGGAATAAGGGAGGGAGTGAGAAACTTGGGAGTTGTATTTCATGGTGTGGTTCCTCCCATTGTGCTTTCTGTATGACTTAGTTTAATAGCCATACGGTTTCCCTCTCCGGCACGCTTTATGCCACTCCATCAATCTGCAAGTCAAACATTTGATCTGCAATTTGAAGCTGCTCTAGTCAAGATCTTTGAGTTGATGTGCTGTTTGTCAAATTTATGTGTTTCAAATCACTAGTAATGTTTCACCGGGGAGGAACAATTCTCTTATCACCCATAATTGAGACTCTGTGGAATCATCTGCAGTTTTACTGAGGTGAAATGTTTGTATCGGGCATAAACATTGTTGGGAAATCTTTAGTTTATGGGGATGTTGAAACATAACACTAAAATATAAAACCTTCATAAAAAATGTTCAAGTTGAATGAAAGTTTAACTTTTAGAACATAATTTTCTCTTGTGGATCAAAAGATATCCAGTAAAGA
Organism: Craterocephalus amniculus; assembly: GCA_036024015.1. Taxonomy (NCBI): domain Eukaryota; kingdom Metazoa; phylum Chordata; class Actinopteri; order Atheriniformes; family Atherinidae; genus Craterocephalus; species Craterocephalus amniculus. Next base: position 54,291 of record JAVQJG010015777.1, on the reverse strand, counting down.
AGAATAAGACCCATTACCTACTGTGCATAAGAATTCATGAATGTTATTCTACCTTAAGCATATTTCCCTGCAGCTCATATCCAGCAGAGTAAAGTCAACAGTAATGTAAAACCACTGATAAACGTAACTGAATTTTCCCATTAATGGGTGTTCTCAAGCAGGTTAAAAAAAAGAGCAAGTATAGTTGTGGTTTTCCTATATTTCCTTTGTCATGGTTGCTGTGGACACAACAGTGGCACAGACAATACTGAAGGCAATAAAGACTTGAAAAACAGAACTAGGACTGACCCCAGTTTGACGTCACCATAAACCCCGACATGCAACTTCAGACAGACATCTTCCCCTACTCCCAACTATTCCTATCCTCTTGCACACTGTGAACTTGGCTGTTTTTTTGGTTATGGGAGGCTACTCAGCCTCCTGCCACCAGAGAGCAGCTTTGGCATCATTACTTGGCCAGTTAAAGGCCTTTACTGCTGTGAAGAATTTTCCATCACTGCCCAGTGTCAGTGTCTAACCCCTCTTTAAACTTTTGGAGACCCCAGGAAGAATAGCAACTGATTCTTCAGTAGCTAATGGGGATCTTAATACTGTAAATGAAAGACAGTTTGATACTTGATACGATGAACAGTTTGCAGTAAGGGTATAAATAAAAATTCATAACATTTAGTTTACATACAACACATAACTTTAAATCGCACTGTGTTTAACAATTGTTCTCACTTCTTTAGTTAATGAAGTGTCAGACTATGATTAAAAATCCACTTGTCTCATCTGTGCAACCATCTGCAGCCCAAAGCTACTCAGTTTATGATCAGACTACATAAAGGGAGTTTGCAAACCCTCTTTGAAATTCCTTAAATGGTGTCCATAACCCCTCCTTCACTGAAAAATGCATACAGTCCACCTTTCATTTCAAACATTTACCAACGGATACAGGATGCCTCCTACAACACTGAAAGTATCACTCTTGATGTATGTGCAATGCAAGTTTTAACACCTACGTAAAATGCCCCTGGGCCAGGATCAGCCTCCAAACAAGATGATACAGAAAAACACTGAATGTTTTCCCCCACACCTTTAAGTCTTTCCTTTTTTAAATTTGGACACACGTTTAAGGGGGGAGGCTAAATTAATTCATGTGAATTGTCATTATTTATTGCACCATTTAAAGTATATATTTGTATTGCATGGAGGAACATCCATCATTGGCTCACACTGTTGGAATGACATTTTTAAGATACAATGCTTTCTTGGCAAGTTCTTATTAGGACCATTTAATGTTTTTGAGCAGATTTATGGACGTTTGTTTGTGAATGGCATGGTAGATGAAACTTTAGAAGTCATACTGAATCTGAAATTATACTTCTCAGCGAATCTGTGTGTTGAGTTTGTATCATCTCACCGCCATCCGATTCTTGGTTCCTCCCTTGTAGCGTTTGTAAGTTCTCTTGTTAGGTTGAGCAGCATTTCTAAACTCTTCTGAGGATCAAGTGTGTGTGTGGTTGGTTGTTTCTACGGGTTGGCTGCAGGATGGACTGGTAACACTGTGGTGGAATATTTGGTTTGAAAGGATGCATGTATCCAGATTTGATTTGAGTTCATGTTTGACTACAAGAAGTATTATAAATGTTTTGATATTCCAGCTGCTTCTGAAAGGTCAGATCCAGGGCTGACAGTGTTACTGAGGGGACCACAAAACAAACTTTGCTTCAATTTTTCGGTCTCCCTCATTTAGTCAGGTTTACATTCCAATTTCCTAATCTGAAAAGATCATCACTGGTTCAGAATATTTTAATACCACTGGCAATGTCTTGCTTTGTTCACACTGTTGATATTTTGTTGAACAGATTTTCATGTTTAAGAGTGATAGTCTCTTTGAAATATAATTCTTATTTCGGTAAATGCACAGTAGTTGTTTATACATAGTTCTACTTCATGTTGATGAGCAGTTTTCATCCAACTCATTGTTTCATTCCAACTGACAAAGTACTGCAATATTGTTTAATTCTCAATTTACTTGAAGCTTCTGAGGGGCCAAGATACACCACAAAGAAATGCTTCACATGTTATTCAGAGTTATGCAAGACTAATGAAAACTCATACTGGCCAAGCCCGAAATGATAAATTGATCAAAGAATCAGCATATAATTTTAGTGATTTAAAATTATTTATTACAGCCAAAAATCTATGAACACTTTGCTCCTTAAACCATCACAGGAAATGAATCTTTCTGGGCTGTTTTGTTGCAAATGTTAATCATGAAAATAATTTTAAATGGCGGTTCACAAATCCAGCTGTTTCACATTACAAAATAATATTACTGATGGGTTTCAAGGGAGTTTTTATTTCAAATTTATGAGGAAAAAAGTCAGTTCTCACTATGTTCTAGACAATTTTTTTGTAAATGTTTCTCCAGTGAGGTAATAAAACATGACTCGCAAGCTTGTTATCACTTACTACCAAGCAGTCAACCCACTCTATGGGTACCACACACTCGCTGGAGAAGCTAGTCAGCATCACATCTTGGTGGGCCTTCCCCTTGAAGCTGTGGTTGGACCTGGGAAAACAGACAGTCTAGGCCTGGTGATATAACTTCCTGTGTGTTTAAGAGTCCTGTGGTCTGTGTGATCTGGTTTCGATGGAAGCGTTCTGTCTGGATCACAGTAGGCTTCGGGTTTCCTGTCCTGTCCATTCACCACCTTGGAACTTGATGCACACTTTTGCTTACTCAGACAGGCTGTGGTTCATAATTTCTCCCTGGGATGTAGTTCTTCATGCATAATAGCACTGGCTACATGTCTGACTCCTGGATGTTTGACAAGTGGAAGCTGTTATCATTCAGTTCACTTTTGCTAATATTGTAACTTTGTGAATTGTTTTAATCCTGGCTTTCAATTGTTTTAACTATAAGCTACGGTTATGACTTTTGATGGACTTGTTTCCCTTTGGAAGAGCGTTCCTGCATTATGGAATTACATAAACTATAATTTAATCAAAAACTTTGTATGGGACTTTGTAAGTTTAATCAGTTCCAGAGGCTGAATTCATGTGATTACTCTCTTCATAGGAAATAAGCTGCTTATTGTCTCAGTGATCTGTAAGTTTTTAATCACCTGCCGGAAAGCTGACTGATGTGCAGGAGCAAAGAAGAGAAGGAAAATATCAATCACCATAATTCAGCCAGACAGGCTTGTAATTTTCCTAATATTTGCGGGTGAATAATCGTAAGTTTTCCTGCCACAGAAGCGGAGAAATAATGTTATTGCTTTTTAGTTTCCAGTCAAATACGAAATGTTTTGTCTACTTGTGAGTGCTTTGTGTGATATTGTGGTTTATAGTGTTAACATTGCTCTTTTCTCTGACCCGCTGTAACCCTGCTGCTAAAATCTCTACATTTCATCTCCTTAGGTGGTCAAGCTGTTAAGCAACAAGCGTTCTCAGGCCGTTGGTATCCTGATGTCCAGCATACATCTTGACATGAAGGACATCCAGAATGGTAAGCGTCTACATGTGGTCGCAAATATCAGCTGTGCAGTAGCCTCAGCACTTTGCAACAATATTGTGAGACAAGTAATTATAAGGGGCAGTTTACTGTGTTGGCACAATGTAAGCAGCATGTGTGGCCTGCAGTTAGTCATTCAGGTCACGTTGAAAACTACTGTTCATACTCTTGGCATTGATTAAGTGACAAATGGACTGGTGCAGCACATTTACAAGTGATAATTAGAAGGAAAATAATCCATGTCCTACTTTTTCTAGAACAAAAGAAAATAATGCACTTGTCTGTATTTAGGTGATGGTTTCGTGGGATTGATTAATGGTTCTGTTGCTTCTATTTTGTTGGATTGAAAACATTTCCGTAAGGTTTTTGACAACAGTTGTGGCCTTGTTCTCGAGACGGTGATGTCAGTCATTTGTTAGCTTAGCCACTCTTTCTACCCACTTTGGACACTTTGCACCAGACTGAAATAACAAACAACTATTTGACAGATTGTAGTACAACTAAGGAGAAACAAATGAAGTCCAGAATATTTATCCTACTGACTGGTGGTTTCTTTACTTTTTCTTGAAGTTCTCAGTAGTTAAAACTAAAAACAATTATCCAACTCTTGCTCTTAGTATTTCCCACTTTAAGCTTTTTCATCTGTTCTGTTATAATCAAGAGGCAAGTATTATATTGATTCGATAACTTTATCTACTGGTTACTTTGAAGACTTTACTTGAAATATAATCAACAATGTGGTTTTATTGAGGTTAACGCCTTTCAATTGAGCCTTGTGCTTAATTTAGTTTCCTTGCAGGGTGAGTTAATCATTTGCCGACTTAATTTCCCAAAATCTAGCATTTGATTTGTTCCTCGTTTTGTTTAGAACCAAACGCAGGCTAAACTAATTCTCATCGCCTTCAGATGTATTTGTTCATGCATGAGCCTCACAGCAGTGTTCTGTCTTTTGTGGAAAAAGAAATATCCCCAGATGTGTGTGTTTGTTTTTCCAGTTATGAAAACTGACAAGAAGCAATTGTCAGTTTTCATAAAGAGCAGAAAAACATACATTTGGCAATATGACTGAATTTCTCTCTCAAATCACAAAGTACTAATGAGCCGATATTGTTATTGTTTAGAGTTTTCATGCTATATGTTTTTCGTATTGTGATAAATGTGAGATACTTTACTGGATTGGAAGTCATTACCGAATCTCTCTCTCGTTGGCTTTATCACGTGTCATAGTGTTGAAAGGCATTTCAGCTATTTCTCCTTTTGTTGCTCTCCTCCCCCTCTGGTTTTCCTTGCTCTCATTTTGTGTAATCTTTCCCCATTTAACACCCACATCATGTTTTTCTGCGGCTCTCTGTCTGTCTTTGATGAGTTGTCACCATCTTGTCTTGGCAGCTTTGTTAAAGTGAAGTCATTCCAGAGATGCTGATGGGAACAGACTGTCTTCCTGTTTTAGTTGCTCTCTGATTGCTCTGCCGTCTTCTCTCATACATATGTCCAAACACTGTTTCTCATTTATTTTAGTCCTTCTACAGTGGAGCATTTATTACCTCCTCAACCCTTAACACCACACAAACCTGAAAACTCTGGCGTTATTCAGTAACTCTGTGGGCAGTTGCTGCATTTTCTGCCTTTCACTGGTCTAAATGTTAAGTTGTTGGATTTAATGTATAATATTCATCTCAGGTTAGAGTATAAGGGCAAATGTGAGCCTTTCTCATCAACATTGTCATTCATATCCTGTGTTAGGACATTTTTACAGTGCCATATAATTAGCACTAATTGGAAACTTCAGTTTATCACAGAGAATATTGTGGCAGTTTGAAGTGATTCTCATTGTGTGTTTAATTTGATAAAAGTATTTATTGACTTTTACTCTGTCATGTGTTTTAACTGGTTTAAAGGTGTGAAAAATTATAGCCTTAGAATACTCTTTATTTCACATTAAGAAGAAAGCCGAAAGGCATAAATATCAGCAGAGCCATTGTTTTCCTAAAATGATCTTATGGTTTTTTTTGTGTGACTGAAGATTTAAGCTTATTTAAGAGGCAAAGGGGGCTTGTTTGCTAAAGATTCATTCATCAAAGCTTTGTTATTGTCCCTGTAAGCATTGTGAGTTAATTTTTATTTCCTGTTGATTAATTTGGATCTACTGATGTCATCATTTGGATATCTTTGACTTGAAGAAAACAACTTGTGAATCATTGATTCTGTTGGTTTATGACAGCTCAGCCACTCGCTGAGAAGTCAACACATTTTTCCTTTCCTCTCCTCACAGCTGTTGTTGTTTGTTCTCAAACTTGGCTGACACCCTGCATGTTTCATAGGACACTTCCGTGCTGTGTCGGCTTCCTGTGAGTCTTTGGAGTGCCAATCACAGTATTAGAGGGTGGTTGCTGGCGCCACGCTGGGGTTGAATGCGGTAGTAGGGGTAGCCGTGGGCAGATGGGTCTGGCTTTTGGTCAAAAGAGGATCGCGTCACACCAACGATATGGCTTTCTCCCATGAATTTTAAAAACCAGCCTCAAATCCGACTATCCCAGACATACTCTGGGTCAGATGCTAATGAAAACCAAATGGTTAAAAGAAACTGAGAAAGCGAGAGTCATAGAGCAGAAACTTGTTTTTGTGGTGGCTTTGGAAAAAAAGAGTGTTGGAGGTGAGAAAGTGACAGCGAATGGTTGGGAAAGATGGCGTGGATGGGGCTTAGAGCTAAAGAGATTAAAAAAGCCAACAGGATTACCAGAAAAGAAAGAATGCAATATCAAAGACAGCATCAGGAGTACAGCAGCCACTTGAGGGTTTTTTCCACATGCCTATCCTCTTTGTAATTTTTTTCTTTTATACAGTGTCTTTATGCCTCTGTCCTAACATTGTGTTGTGAAGGGCTTATATAATCTCCAGTCATATTCGATATCTGAGCAAAGCCTTTTCCTCCAAGTCACTTCAGCCTCTCTGACACCAACTTCCCCCCTTTGCTCTTCAACAGAAAATCAACAGATCAAAACAGCATGACTAACTTCAACACCTACAGCATGATGAAATGCATATATATAGGTGCCGAGTGCTTCACTTGGTGATTGTGTGTACAGCAACACCACCTCTTCAACACTGCAGACCCCTGGGCTCTGTTTGTCTTTAAACATTTACTTTCAAAGGATTAATGCTAGTGGGCGTCGGATCCTCGTGCCGAGACAAAAAGGCGACACCAGGAATTCAAACACAGAAGTTCAAACACAGATCTTTGTACCTTTTGACAGATATCTAAGTCCTCCATGTTTATCTTTTAGCATGTGGCCCCCTTGCGTGCTATCGCGATGAGAACTGAGAACTATGTTACCCCCTGCATACGACACAGGACATGGGAGGATTTTTAGCCCCGGTTTCATGCAATCGTCCCCGGCATGGCAGGAAACTCTTATTTGAAAAAGTGTTCTGTGTTTTGTGGTTTATGTGTTGACTTAAGAAGTGTTGTCATCTAGTCGTTATGACAAAGGAAGTCTGTTTGTATTCATTTGATTTCTGACTTGTTGATGGTGTTCTATGAAGGTAAAGACATGTCAAGACTTGCTTTAGTTCTAATATTAACGTTAACCATGTCTCCCTTCTTTTCCACCCACAGCCGTCCTAAATATGGACAACACCGTTGTTGATCTGGAGACTCTGCAAGCTCTTTATGAAAACGTGAGTAAACACTGTCATTCTTTTGGCGAGCAGAACTGGAGCCAAAACTTTACGGTCAAAAGTTATGCAATTACATTTTTGACTTTGCAGATTTCTGTTTCCTAAAGGGAGGATAATCAAGGAACATGTGGATAGTGGTTTCAGTGAAATCCAGTGAAAAGACGATGTCCCAAACTCAGATCCATTTCAGCCTTTTTCCTGCCAATGCAGAGTTTCTTGAATGTTCAATGTTGAGCAACAAAACCAGAATAATTACACAAAGTAATGCAACTCAGTCTTGCTAGTTTTGACTGCAGCATTTGTTCTAGGAAAGACTTAGTCACTTTTTTTTTTTCAGTAAATTTAGTATTTGGAAATGATTCCTTGTGAGAAACTGATATTCTTACATATTTCACTTCACAGCATTCATGAATAATAGGTACTTATTTTTCTATGGAGGAAACATCAAGAGGACAGAGCAACATGTGACAACAAAACAGGAAAAAAATAATAGTCACATGTTTGTGTTGCTTGTTTTGACGTTTAATTACAGATAAAACACATGGTTTCCACAAAAAGACACCTTTTCACACAATTATCACGGATCTCAAATATGGCTCGTCAGTCAGATGCACTGTCGTCTCATTTCTGCACAAGGAGATCTCACACCATGTTTCACTTGAAAGGGATGAACAAAGGAAGTGTGTATTAGATACCAAAACAAACAGGCGAGCCACAAACCATGCTGGTATGTGAGTTGTTTGGCTACAGTGTCAGTCATGTGTAGGTCTGTCTGCTGGCCTGGAAGGGAACCAGCACTTTTTACGTAGTAAACATGTTTTCTGAATACTACACATTATTCGCTCAGCTTTTGTAATACCCCTGTGAAAAGGAAATGATAGTTGGGAGACTCCACAATTTGGGTCATACAGCTTTTTGGGCTGGAGAGTTTCAGTGGGGGATAAGGAAAAGAAAGAAGACACCACGCTGACGGCTGCCAGGCAAAATGACCACACTGTATTCTATAATATTAGCAAGGAATTACAGAGCTGTCATCAGCACTTTCCAATATCACTCCATTTTGGCTTTGAAGGACTTCTCATGTGCAGTAAATACATATTCATCAACATCACTCTGCCCTGTAGATATAGTTCAGGACCCTTTCAAAGTCAGGTCAGTAAATTATGGAACATGAAAATGAGTATGTTTTCCACATTTCCACTGTGATGCATTTTTAAGATGCTGTGAAATTCCTGTGAATTGCTTTTTGGCACATCTACAGAGGAGCGGCCCGGACCTTTGGCTGCCAGAGGCATATTAATAATGTTGATCATGGGAATGAGACTGCGGCTTGAGACAAGCTGTAGTTATGAACCGATGTGTCATAACTAAGGATCAAAAGTCTTCTAACCTCTCCACTCACCCTGAGACTCGAACCCCCCTCTCTCCTTCTCCCCCTTATGGCCTAAGGCTGTGTTATTGAGTCGAGGAGCCAAATTGTTTCTCTTTTGTATTGCGAGACTCCATCCTGTCTGTGGGTCTCCAGCCCCCTAAACCACAGTTGGCAGCACAGTCAGGCTGTCTTGAGGAATGCGAGGGGCTCCTAATGTTTACACCCTCACTCACTGTGCTAGGAGCTAGATCACAGGCTGCTCGCTCTCTCTCCACTCTTTTTTTCTCTCACTCACACAAACATGCTCACAAACAAACATTTTTGAACCGCACAAATGTGCTCAGACTACACTGCATGCACACAGAGACAGAAACTAGCAGAGGCAGTGGCAGAGTCGCTCTGTCTGTGAGCCACTCCTGTTCTTTGAACAAAGCCACCACCATTAAAAGGGTCACAGTGATAGTGGGACACTGCTCCCCTCCCCTCTAATATCAAGCCATAACCTGGGTCCAGACTGGTTGTCTGAAGTTCACTTTTTTTATTTATTTTTTTATTCAGCTGGTACTGACTAAATGTCACTGAGGTCAGTCATCGGCATTGCTCTGAACTTTAAGCATACAAATGATCACCTTACACAACTTTTTTGTTGCATGGCAGGCCTTTGAGAAGCCTTTATTACATAATGCAATTTGTCATTTAGGGCCTATTCATTGGCAGCTCAATGTACAATGAATCTCATAAATGTTGTTTCCTTAAAAAATGAGTGACAGAAATAGTGATTAAGTCCTGTCTGGCTCCGTTTAGCCGCACACAAGAAACCTGGCTAATGAATCCCACTTCGCTACCGCGAGAATTCTGGCATCACAAATATCATCCTACTCTCCTTTGCGTTTGATATTCCACATGGGACTGTATTTCTCATGCTAACAGCCATTGCAACATGCCCTAGCAATTCAAAGATCACACGCTAATGCCCACTTGTCCCCAATTACGCCAAACACTGCTGGGCTCCGCTGCTGCCCTTTGAAAAGGATCTGCTTTGTGTTAAATATATTTACACTTGAAAACATCTCAAGAGAAGGCAAAGGAGAGCTTGCCCTGACCGACACAAGGCAGTGGTGTGTAGAATACTAATCGGGCTCTCAGTACGTTTGATGCTAGTGTTTGATGTTTTCCAAGGATCCATACCGTGGCCAAACTCCAGAAAGAAAGATGGGGATGGGGGGGTGAGAAACCAGACTGCTGAGACTCAGACTTTGAAGGTCGATCGATTCTGAAGGGAGACCAAGAGTTTACATTTTGTTCTTAAGGATGGTTTCATTGTTTTGCCCATCTACTTCAAAAACATTAACATCCATTGTTTTTGTATTTTGTGAAATAAAGGGGCATTTTTGGCTTTCTCTCTCTTTTTTTTTTTTTAAACCACCTAGTATAAAACTGTGGTCCAGTGACTGGCAGCAGGATAATAGTCAGGAATGTTGTCTGGCTGAGGGCAAGTCTTTTAGCATTTGTGAAAGTTGTATTGTATGGGCTGGCATATGGTTGAGTTTATGTATAAAACACTTTTTAAAAGTTCTTCCGTGTTTTGAGATGAAGCTTGGCAACATAAAAAAAAGACATTAGTGGCTTGAGTGGTCAAGAAAAATTGGGGAATTTACAAGCAGTGCATGAAAGATGACCCTCCAACATCACGCAACTGAGGGAATCTGTTGTAGAAGAGATGTCAGAAAAGTACAATATTAAAAGGATGACAGAAAAGTTTGGAAAATGCTAATTAGAAAATGTATCTTCCAAAGAGGGCACTTCCAGCTTTCAGGTCAAGGGTGTACAGTAGGTACTTTTCAGTGAAACAGAACTACATCTATTATGATTCTGGAAAGAAATTGATCACTTTTTATTTTTTTATTATGTGAATAATTATTTCAAATGACAAAAACATGACAACCAAAGTAGCTACGTAGCATCTTAACTCGGCCGTTGGTTGAGACAGCTTTAAGTCTTTAAAATGATCCAATAAGTTAGATATTTTTCCTTTGGAGCTTTCTTCCATTCCTCTCCTTAGAAATCTTCAACCTCATCCAGGTTGAATGAGGAGCGTGAATGCACAGCCATATATCACATCTCACCAGAGACGCCAGACTAGGATCTGCTCCAGATTTAGTCTGGGTTACTTGAGAACTTAGAATTTTGCTAAAGACACTCCTTTGTTTTTTGGTTATGTTTCAGGTTATTGTCTTGTTGACATGTAAATTTTGCCCCAGACTGAGATCGTAAGCATCCAGGGAAAGTTTTTTTTTTGTTTTTTTTTTTACCCAAGAGTTCTTTCTTCTTGCATCAATCTTTCATCTATTCTGAGTCTCCCAGCCCCCTGTGGCAGCAATACACCAGATGATGCTGCCATAAACATGTTTCATTTTAGATATGCTCACTGCATAGTTTCTTTAACTCTCCATGTTTTTGTTCTTCACCAAATTGTTCCAAAATGATTTCATTGTATCGCAGAAATAATTTCTAATGGGTATGAGACTCCTTCAGGTGCCTTTTGGCAAACTCCCAGGAGACATTTATTTTCTGCCTGGTCCCAGCGTCACAATAATCTGATTGGTAATCTGTGCTCATAGATGTCCTTTTAAGGTCTCAGATCTCCATAAAGGAAATCTAGTTCCTATTTATGGTGACCCTTGACCTATTGGTTAACTGTCGGACCAACATCTTTTATCCCCGATCCCTTCTGAAGATCTCTTCTTCACATCTGATCGCACAGATCTAACGTTCTTTGATCCATGGTTTGTATTTCTCTGGTATAAACCAGTGAAAGCTTACTGTATATAGAAATTTGTGCGTTGCCTTTTAGTTGTTCACTGAAATCAGTTGGGCACAGATGGTCTCCAGCTAAGTTGAAGCATGTCCAAGATCCCTGATAGAACCAGGATGTGCAAGAGCTAATCCGTTAATATCACAGGTATCTAAATATTCAAGAGTATAATATTGTGTACAGATGGATGAAATTGCATCAACTGAATCCATTTTAAGATGAATCTGAAGGAAACGTGAGAAACCTAAAGTGTCAAAGTAATTCATATCTGCTCTTAGTTTATTTCATGACTAAATTTCTGTCATCTTAGTTTAAGTTTTTATATGCATTGTGTCAAACAAAATATCTTTTCCCATCTGTCTTGGCTCCATACATTTTCATGTAAACTAATTTAGCATTTTCGCTTGACAGAGAGCTCAAAATGATGAGATGGAGAGCATTAAAAAGCACATTAAATCAGCACAAGACAAAGAGGATGCCAAGCCGCTGGACAAGCCAGAACAGTAAGGGCCAAACCCCCCTCCTGGAGCATAAGTTGTCATTAAAGAAATGTTTTATGCTGGCTGATCTTGTCCTTTTTTATCAGGTTTTTATTCCAGATATCAAAAATCTCAAATTTCTCCGAACGAGTTTTTTGTATCCTATTTCAATCAACTTTCCATGAGTGCATCACCTCGATCCTGCGCAAAATTGAAATCCTGCAGAGAGTTTGTACGGTGAGCTGTAAGACGTCTTTCTGCAATTATTTTTTACTCCTCTGTTTATCAGTTTATCCATCGCATCTTCATCTCCCTTGTGAACCACAGAACCTTCAAAGTAGTCGGTGTGTGTTGCAAGTGCTCGGCCTTGTGCTGGCTTTTGGCAACTTTATGAATGGAGGTAATCGGTCTCGAGGACAGGCGGATGGCTTCACCTTGGACATTCTGCCAAAACTGAAGGATGTCAAAAGCAGTGTGAGTGTGTATGACAAGACAAAAAGCAAACATCACTCTCTCTTACAAAAGCAGATGTGTTCTTCATAAGTAAACTTGACGGACCAATGTAATATTGTGAGAATTTGTGCAAATTGAGTAAGACAAGTCTATGTAATGAATATTCATCCACTCAAACTCGGCTTTACCATGCTCTGGAATCCATTATTATACAATAGAGATGATAGTGACTTGTTTTTTTATGTACAGTCTGTTAAGTTTCCAGTTGAGAATCCAGGCTTTGAAAAGGAACTTAACTAGCACCAAACATCTGAACCAAAGCTGTGTAGATTTACTTGAGGAGCTATTCAGTTTGCAGTTCTGATTCAATATCGCAACAGGCTTAGTGTGCCCTTGGCACTGCCATATAAAGACACAGTGGTTTGTGTGTTTGTGGTGGTGGATGTAGTAAGGTATCCATAAAGAACATCAAACTTTCCACCGACTCTGAGTTATGACAGCTATCACAGCACTGTTGTATTTTGTTGTATTGCTTTTCCACAGTCGTGATTTATTCGTAACTTATAAGAACACTCTCTCTTTTCTTTTTCTTTTTTTTTTTTGCCTGCACAAATTAAAACATTCAGCTTCAAAGTGAATAAATTAATAAATAAAAGGGGTTTTGGTTTATTTATCTTCTTTCTTTCAGGATAACTCCCAGAGTCTTTTGTCCTACATTGTTGCTTACTATCTAAGGCACTTTGATGAGGTATGTTTTGGTTCCTGTTTATTTGAATCACTTTTCTGTTTTAGTCTGATTTGCTTAGAAATCCTTCCAAAGCTCTCTTTTCATCTCCTCTCTAGCCAGAGGATACCACGGCTTATCCTTTTATCAAATTATTTATTTTCTCTTTTCTCATTTGCAGCAGAGACAAATTTCTCCTCTCTGTTGCTCTTTTATGAGTCCCTCTCTTTTTTCTTTTTTTTTCGCTCTTCATCTCCTGCTCCTAGTCTGTTTTGGTCTGGCTTCATTCAAAGTGCAATCTGTTCACTGGCACAGCATCCAAAGAAGTGTTGGTGTAAATAATTAATTTCTCCAGATGAGATTAACTCAGAAATGCATTTTGCCAAGATCAACCTGCATGACATGGCTGTAGCTCTCGGCTTGTCGTAACTGCTGAGAAATCACATGTACTCTGTTGTAGTTGCAGCCATATCTTCTCTAGGACATTTGGACTGCTAAGTCCATGTACGTCTCTGTAAGCAGCTATTTAAATCTTGCCTTGTGTGTACAGTAAAAAAGAGGCCCTTTCATATTTGAGGAAGATTGATTTTGACATAGTTCATATGTGTGCGTGTGATTTTGCATCATATATTTTCCTGCATGTATGCGTGTTGTCATTTATCAGGAAGCCGGTAAAGAGACATGTGTCTACCCTATACCTGAGCCCCAGGACCTCTTCCAGGCGTCCCAGATGAAGTTTGAGGACTTTCAAAGAGATCTCAAAAAGTTGAGAAAAGACCTTAATGGTATGCTCATCAACCCACATTCCACTTTTCCTCCTTTTTTTAAATCCAGGCACAATTTATGAACTGTAAATTTACTAGAAGTTTACTAGGTTTTAGCATTTATCATGCGGAAAATGCCATTGCGTTTATTTTTATGGTTTATTCACCCATACATCATGTATCAATACATGCACTTATCTTGCAAATATATTTCACAATGGAAAAATATTTTCCAGACCTGAGCAGCCATGGTCATGTGTGGACTAAAGAGGCAGATCAACAGAGAGATAGCATCTGTTTGTCGTACAGACGAGCTAACCAGAAGCAGATGTGACTTGTCAGATATAGACTCCTGTTGGGTCTGGCGTGCCTTCCTATCCTCAAGAAGTTGAGATCACAATGTGAACAGGGCAAAGACAGGGAACTTTCACTACCTCTACAACATTTATTTATGTTATACTCAAAGAACTGACTGTGGCTCAAGAGGTGGAGCATTTGTTCAGTTATTGTGAGGTTGCTGCCTTGATCTCTTGACTTTCCCTGAAGCTTAAAGTCTGTCTGTGGGCAACATACTAAAACACTCATAGCTCTGTCTGTGTACTTCTGAGTCGCTTTTGATGAAGGCAGTTTCTAAAAAGAAATGTAAACGTGGACACATTTCTTCCTGTTGCAACCCCTCACTGCCTTGACACTTTAAAACACAACTATCCTGTGCATGATATGCATATTACTCACCCATGGGAGTTCTAAGTATAATTTATGGATAAACTGATTTGCTTAATTGTTCAGAATGTAATTAAATCATTGGTATTCAGAGGTCTACAAATAAACCTACTCAGGCCATCTAACAGGCAGCTAACAGGAGTGAATAACAATTTTACTTTACAAAGCAATGTTCTGCTGGGAAAGTCTGGATTTTGGCATTAATGTGGATGTTGCTTTCACACACATGCATTTACCTTCTGTTGTTCCCACTGCCTGGGCTGTTCAGTTATTCCCTGAACAGTTTAGTTACCAGGAAAAAATATTTTCATTTTACTCTTCTAGAAGATAAAATTGCATATCGCATGTACATTCCTCAGCCCAGGGAGGCTGGTGTGTTTCACCATATGACATATTGACAGTTTGAGAGGAAAGTGCAGGTGTAAGCCGTCATAAATAATCTTGTTTTTCAAACACAAGCCATATGCTTTTTCTTTCTTTACCTTAACCTGGTATTGAATTTTTAAAAACCTACCCAAACGGCTATGTTGCGTATAAATCTGGAAAAAGTTTTCAGGAAAGGAGGGAGAAAATGTCTTGGTTGGTCATGCACATATCCAGTGAGAAAGAGGCAATTTCAAATGAACATTACAGAATGAGCACATGTTTTTTGTAGCTGTGGTCTCTAGAAATGCATTGAGAGAGTATTTCATGGTAATAGAATTGCGCTGAAGCAGCAGCCCCACTTAGTGGGATGGTGTTGACCTGACCTCAAAACTGAACTCAACCTGACCATGAAACTCAGACATTCTTCACCTCAAACAACCCACTCTTAATTTTGTTGAAGTACAAGAGGGTAAATGAACTAACCCTATGCTACATTGACCTAAAATTATTTTTTATATACTTATAACCATGTACTAATTTCATAGGTTTTGGTCATGTTAAAAGCAGAAGCAAAGAAAATGGCTCAATCCGGACTTTCAATTTCCTTTTTAGAATCCAATAAACATGTCGCCTTTTAATGGATCTTTGTGTATGTAGAATATTTAGAAACAGGCAAGAGAAGTTGGTTGATTTGGAAACTGTTTTCAGGGTTTCAGGCAAGGTTCTTATGAATTCCAACATGCACAATCATGAAGCACCAACAACAAAGGCAACCTAAAGCCAGAGGAGGGCAATTTTAACAAAAAAGAATAAACAAAGAGGAATAAAAGTACACATCTTAATCTACGTTTGCTGTGCTTTCACCAAGACCTCAGACTCTGGTCATCTTGGGTGCAAACTATCATTCATATGATACAGTCCAAGGCTTCCACATACTGAGCCATAGTTTTCTTTCAGACAAGTTTAAACTTTTTTGTCATGTTTATTTTGATCTGTAGTTTCTCTTTTTTCTCTTTCCTTCATTTTGTGAAAGATATCCTACCTAATATTCTATCATCTTCATGTATATAAATGTGTGCTACATATAAGAAAATTCCTAATTATAAAGGAGGACATTGTACCACCGGTACTGTGGACCTCAACTTTTTTGCAACACCAACAAAAATCAACACTTAACAAACATTACCAGATGAGCCGTTGCATTGGATTGCATCACATTTTACAACTGATCGAAAAACGTTGTTGGAAAGTATACAACAATGCATCCAGTAAATAATAAATAATTGAATTTCAGAAGACAAAAGCATATATTCTACTCAAACTTAAAGGTTTTGATGCAAAGAAAGAGAAAATGGAGATTAAATTTGTAAATTCCACATTTGTTAGATTGAAATAAAGGGCTAAAGTAGATATGTAAATATTTATCACCCATAATTTTAACAATTATATTTTACCTTGTTTGTTTTACTGCGTCAAACCTTCTTGTGAAATACTGTATGCATTATAATGCTAAATATTGACAAATTGCTATAAATTGTGCACCTTATTAAACAGCAGTGATAATAATGTTATACTGTATATAGCCACTACTAATTACTTAAAACAATTAAAAAAGTGAAAAGTATTGCAGTGCTAAATTAAATGCTTTTGTCACAGAGTTAAATAGTAACGACAGAAATTAGGAGGACTGGAGAGAAATGCATGAATGTGTTGTTCCTTCATCATCAGTGCCTGAAGGGTGGAAATTTGTTCATACTTGACAGGATCAACTGATTGGTTGAGTGAGAAGGTCTCTAATGAATGAAGCTGCTAGGAAAAAGTCTTTCTGTGTTTCAAGTCTCTCAACACACAAAACACTTTCCAAGATCTGAGCTGCAAACAGGTAATTTAAGGAAGAAGAAAAACAGGGGAAGGCTGTGTATTTTGGTGCAAATCTGCAGTATGGACAAATGTAAGTGTGTAAGAGTCAGGTTGCAAGCTTGAAGCCTGATCGACTATTCCCCCTACCTAGTCTGCTCTCTATCATGCTTTATGTATCTTTGCTGTTAAACCAATCAGGGGCCCGAACCATGCTGCCAAATGTTGTTCTTCTGCCATAATGATTCTTTAGGCTGTTCATTATTTGCAATTCATAAAGATGGAGTTGCTCACAGGGAAACCAACTCTCAACCCCAGTGGCAGTGCCACATGCTGGCCATTCATAAATATATCATCACATGCTATACCTGCAGACCTCTTCATTACCTAGCAGAGTCAGCAGAGTGCTCTAACAGACATGGGCTTTGATGACAGGTCCCATAGGGGGGTTCTGATTGGTAGGCGGCAAAGAAATGGCCTTGGCTTGCTCTAAGGAGATCAGCCAAGCTCACTGTGTACCATTTTGGCTGAACCACCATATGGTCTATGAATTACAACTTGTCCAGTCGTGACCTTTGTTCCCGTAAGCATCTCATGGCCTCCCCACCTTTCAGACCTTAAGCAGAGTTTGTGTATCTGTTATGGCTGCAGATGGAGCATGACGATAAGTTTCTCCTGAGATCAGAGTGTAAGCCTATCTAGTTCCGAGAGGTACCATGGCAGTCATTATGGATCATTATGTCTTTGCAGACACTTATCCAGCAGACATTCTGCAGAGACTTATCAGAAGTAGCTCAGCAAAGCTGAAATGCAGCATGGTTTGAAATTGCAATACAAATGCTGGATGAGATATTGCAGCTCTGGAATATTTATTTCCTCGCTTTTACGATCATGTCTTGTTGTTTTAGCGTGCTCAGCTGAAACGGAGAAAGTTTGCAAGTTATCCTCTGAAGAAAACCTGCAACCCTTCAAGAACAAGATGGATGAATTTCTCAGCCAAGGTATGCCTTTTTTTCTATCACTTAGTTATTGAGGAAAACCTTCTGAAATTTTGTTGTAAAACAAGTAGACTATTTTCTGTCTATTTAGCCAAATTGGTCTAAAAGTTCCAAAAACACTCAGAGTGCAGGGTACAGCCAAACTACATTGTGACTTACTTGAGAAAAACCACAAAAGACCCAACAGTTCATGTCCCTTTTTCATAATTTGAACCTTCTAGATCACCAGATATTTCCAGAATATAAACATGGTCCAGGTCAAACAATATCAGATTATAATATCTACCTGTAACTAGAAGATGTCCTTTTGCAGTGTTTTTATGATGTTTTGGACATGGCTGCACTGAATGCATGTGTCCTGTACTAAGGCAAGAATGACCTACCGTAAGTCACTGAGAACTTGTGTGATACAATAATCAGTATCAGCTGACATCCAGCACTCTGTTTCTTTACTGTAGCATAATATATGCAGTTTTTGTTATTTCACAAATATGAATACATACATGTAGTAGCTGATAAGTGAATGTTGGAAGTTAGAATTTGACATTTTCTATTCAAAATACAAGCCAAAGTAATCCAACATGATGATAAATTGGTATTTTTAAATTGAAGCTCTGTCTACTTCTGAATGATAAAAATAAATAAATAAAAAAATGGCCTCAGTAAATGGCTTTATTTTATTTTCATTTTTTCATCCTGTATTTGCAGGGTGTCAATTGACGCCCTCTGGTGGTTTTCGGTGGTATTAGAATATTGGCAGTTCTAATGTTAAAAAAAAAAATCATCTTCCAGACAATGATCAGCATCACTGCCAAAATCTAATCGGTTGTCCCTTCTCTTATTTATTTTCTGAAAATTTCATCCATTGATTGTTTTTTTAGTTATATTGCTAGCAGACAGATGAACATAGGCCAGAAAAAGCCTAACCGTAGCGCCTTGGTGGAGGAAACTATACAGTTTGATAGCTGTGTAGTCAAAATGTGATCATGTTGACTCTGTATTGTTATTAAAGGACCATAAGTGTACTCAGTTATACTGCTATAGATACTCAAGAAATTCACGAATGCACTATTTACTGTATGTGTGTTCACCTTTTGAAATGGAAATTCCATTTCCTTGAAAGAGGAAAAATTGTTTTCTTCTAATTTGTTCAAAGATTCTTTCACCGTGAAAAAAAAGATGTATATTTTATAGGTTTCTTGTTCACAAATAGTCTTCTCCTGCTTGGACATCATATAGAAAAGATCACCTTCCACTTCTCATCTGATTTAGTCTTTAATAATTCTATTTCCATAAAGGTATCATGCCCTCCTAATCTTAGGATGTTGCATGTGCTCCATAACAAACTACATCATTTTGACATTTTTCAGGGATTGCTGATTGGTTAAAAATCCAAATGCTCCCCAAGCAAAACTTGAGAAGATGAGCAATTTTGGGTTCAATATCTCTAGAGAGACATTTGAGCTTAGGCCACATGATGGCCTCTCCATGTATGGCAACTTAAAGGGTCTCCACTTTACCTAGACAAACACAAAAATTGTGTTTGGACCAATAACAATAATTCTGGTCACCAGTTCTGTGCTCAGTTGAAATGCCAGTGAGGGAAATCCCCCATTAACTTCAACACCACAGGTTCTTTAAACATACACACTGAAGGCAAAGAACTTTATCCCCGTATCACCAACCACGGGGACTAGATTTCAATGGTTCAAAGAGTCTTCATTAACCATGTGGAGTATTTTACAATGCAGCCAATCTATCAGTTCACTCAGGAGCCAAGTGGTGGCTCTGATCCATAAAGACTGAACAGGCTTATTGGACCGGGATCGTATGGACCAAAGAAGTGATTATTGGAGATATGCTAAAAGCTGATCAACTATAGAACCTTTTTTATCACTTCACTGAGGGCTTATAAAAGCTTTGACATTAATTGTCGAGAAAGGGATATAAAGTTGGATATGACAAACAACTCTGTATTGTCTTCTACTTGTTTCCAGCCATGACAAGTTAATTCGTAGTCCAAAAAATTCACTAGAAACCAAAATTTTATTTCAGTATGACTTTTGAATCTTGGCTCAAACTGCTTGCGTTCGGCAGAAATATTGTTCACTGGAACTGAACAAATTGGAAATGGCAGTAAAATAGAAAGTTTCCACCCTCTTTTCCATATCACACTTGCAATGGTTAGACTTGGCCATTTATTCACTCCCTTTTTATTACAGACTGGCAAAGAGTAAGAACTGTAAGAGGAAAATAATTTATCGCTCTTATTGCAAAACCTCAAAAGTGAAGCAGTTTAGTAAGAGTGATACAAGAAGTATTGGTCTGCAGACACATTTCAGATCTGTTTCATGTAGTTTTCTGGATGACGTACATGTTCAAATGTTCACACAGTTTCACTT
The DNA here is from genome assembly GCA_036024015.1 of Craterocephalus amniculus. NCBI lineage: Eukaryota > Metazoa > Chordata > Actinopteri > Atheriniformes > Atherinidae > Craterocephalus > Craterocephalus amniculus. Next base: position 34,155 of record JAVQJG010015777.1, on the reverse strand, counting down.
AATCATTTTATTCCAGGGTGCATGAAGTGGCTCCCTGCTTTTGATTCACACCTCCCTCTGGTTGAAAATTATTAACTGAACTTATTGGCTGTTTTTATGTGATTTTATCCTTTACACATATAAATGATATCAGAATCAAAGGCATATTGAGGAACCCAAGGTTGTGTAAAGAACACAGAATATTAGCAACATTTACAGAGTACTGAGTACTGACACACAATGCCTGTGATTGACAAGTTTTTGGTGCAATTTGGTGTTGACATTTGGTCTCAAAATTCTGCTCCATGAAACATTGAATCACCCTAACCCCTGCTGCCCATCGTGAGGAAGTAATAAATGTCTGCAACAAATTTCATCGCAGTTCATAGCTGTCTATACATTCAACTCAAAAACACAAATCCCAACCTCATGGTGGTATAAGATGAAATGTTTTGTGCCAGTCCATTAAGTGGATGTTGAGATGTTTGACAGGCAAAATGAAAACTTTGGTTTGTAGTGACATTGGATGAAAAATTAGCGGTTCACCAACATGATTAGGATTCATCCTCTGAGCCCCACACTAAATTTCAGGGCTGCACTTCCTGAGACATTTCAGACTGGAAGAATACTGGTACATTATTTGTCTAAATATCATGTGAAAATCCACAGAGAATATAATACTATTTATATGTCATGTCTAGCAGATGTCAAACAGTCAGATGTTTATCTTAAAAACTTGACATGTACAACAATATTGGGAGATTGTGGTCCACATCAAATGTGTAAGACTTAGCATTTTATGCTTGTTTTAACATAACAAGTCAATTATCATTCTTTACGTAGCACTGGCTTTGACCCTATGTACATTCAGTTAAACTGTGACCAATCTTCCTGAAGGACTGGGCTCACAGGCCCTCTCCCAACTGCTTTTGTATTCAAATGAGAGTATAATACATAGCACATGTTCTTTAGCTGCAAAGCTCAATGTCCACTTTGAAGGAAATCTGCAGATGAAAGCACCTCTCCCTTCTCCACCTCCGTTTCTTTTCTTCTCCCTATATGTGTGTTTGAGAAAAGTATGTGAGCCTTCTCTTTGATGCAAATGATGAGGTTTTTCCTCTGAGAGCACTGTATCGTGGATATGTTACTCCAAAGGCAAGAGACGGGATTCTTAGAGTCCCTCCACTGCAGCGGTGAAAAGAATGAAAACCAGCCAAATGTCTTATTTTTGTTATTTCTGTAATTTCTAAAGAGCCTGAGGTTAAACTGTTTCTGGCTCCACTGTTTAAACCACTTTTTGTTTATTTTCTGACCATGAAACTAACCACAGAATAACAGTGGGAGCGGACTTGTTGGAGCTCTGCTGTTTGGTCTAGCTCGATTTTCTCCGCTCACTTCACAAATTCTCATGCAGGCAGGTCTTTGATGGAGTCAATATGACTAGCAAGAGTTGACCGTCAATGTGATAATCTGTTCTTGATGGATGTGATTACTAGTAGTGAGACTGACGTCAAACTGTTTGAGCTAGCTACAACTATGTGCATAAACTGGCGACAGACTTAATGTTTGCCACCCCTTTATTGTAAAATAAAACAATATATATGGACACATTGATGACTGTCATATGAAACGATATGACGCTCCTTTTCAAGCTGCAAAGAAAAAAAAGTTCCTGGAACTGATTGTAATCTTTGACTAGGCTGGAAAAAATCTGTGTTTATAAAATTTGTCATGCCGATACCACACTATCTTATCACAATACTATTAGCAGATAATTGGTTAATGCATCTGAAATATTTTTTTTTTCTGAAAATTAAATATAGTGCTCCTAAATTTCTGGCAAGTAAAGTTAACTTTTCTCCAATGTCTGAGCATAAATTAATGCGTGCATAGCAGTGAGGGACACAATTGCGGCCTCAGAGTGATTTAGGGCTGCTTCGCTCAGTTATTGGGGTCTTCGCTGACACACCGCAGCCAGATATTCCCTGGATAAGAGCAGAGCCCAGATCTGTGCCAGGAAAAAATTCTCTGTCTCATCCACTGTCACACAGAAAGCCCTGTGCAGTGTTATGGATAATTATATTCATTTGACAGTGATCAGGGATGCTGGAAAGGATTTAATGTCTTACTATTTGACAGTTGTATAATGGCACAATAAAGATGCAAGAAGACAGATGGATTAACTGCTTCACTGCTCAGTTATATTTGAAAATAAGCTGAAAAATCAGGCTGTGAATGTGAAATGAGGCTAACATTCAACTACAAAGACTATAAAACATCTTCATAGTCCAAATGATGCTCATGACCCTGCTGGAAGCTTTCTTTGTACCAAACTCCAGCATTCTTTTCTAACATCTCGCACATGCACTCAAACCTGCATACGTGTGCAGGCAGAGTGATCTGTCTCCATGAGAAGTAACATCAGACAAAGAAGCACTTGTTCTGTGATCTGCACTGCTCATTTGTCAGTTGTGCAACACCAGACAATCCAACACTTAATAACCTGGCGGCACCGTGTTGACCCTGAAAAAGATTGTTGAGTTTAGGAAATGGTGACTTCTTGAATCCTCCAGTACAAACACATCCCACAAAAAGACAATGATTTGTTGATACAGGTATGTCGAGATTTACTGTTTACAAGCCATCTCTACTTTCTTTCTCTCTTGTTTTTTGTAATTACTCTCTTTTTACAGCCAAAACCGAGCTGGAAATGCAGGAGAAGCAGTTGGCAGAAACTCAGAAGATGTAAGTGCTTTTTATGTCGAAACATTTCCCTGCAGCATCCTCAGCCAGGAAACACAAAAAAGCAACTACTTCTGTTTCCTCAAGCGTCAAAGCAGTGATCATAGCAGTGAATCTGAAAGTGAAGCACTAATGCAATCCAATCCAGTTTGAAGTGATACATTCTCGCTGGAAAGAAGAAATAGAATCTCTTTGCTTTGTCAATATTTTTGCCTCTTGGTTCCTTCAGTTACATGAAAGTTGCAGGCCATCATGGCGGGCCTTCAGCAGACATGAGGCCCCCGATGTGGTGTCTACGTTGTTTATCTAAGTGGAGCGAGAGTAGACGGCTATGGCTCCAGGCCTCTGCTTCTGCTGGCTTGGAATGTGTTCCTATGGCAGATTCCAAACAAAGAGACCCCAACCTGTCCGATATGTTGTTCCACTGCAAATGGCTGCCACATTTAACACTTTACAATGTGTCATCCGGTTCCATTTGCAGACTTTCTGTGGGAGGATCTTACTTTTTTTTCCACTAGTCCATAGATTATTTGACTTCTCTCAGCACTTCTCATATATTGCATGGACATGTAAGTGTGCACAAACACAGGTAATAATGCACACAGAGGAGAGCAGAAACCCTTTAGCCATGAAAGCTAAGCTGACTGGTATGCTTTTGTGGCATTAATTCGCTTTTCATATTCTAAAAGTCATTGTTGTTTTGGCCTTTTTATTTTATTCTCCTATCAAATCTCTATAAAACCACTTTATTCCCTAACTTTGATATTTTGCGTATTGGTGTAACTCGGCCAAGTTTCACAACAATCGGTGTAGGTTTCTGTAATCTCATGTTGTAATAATTTGGCCTTGAAGTAATGTTTTTGTTATATGTCCTCAGATTTTTGGAGTTGACTGTGTCCTTCTCAGTAAAACCCAAAGCCGGAGAGAAGGAAGTCTCTCCCAACACATTCTTCTCCATTTGGCATGAGTTTTCTTCAGACTTTAAAGAGCACTGGAAGAAGCAGAATAAGCTGCTGTTAAAGGAACGGTAAGACTGTTCTAGAATATGACAAAGTGCCTTTTTTTCTAACCGAATGTTTGTTCATTGTTGATCAAAAATCAAATCCTTCTCAGATAATAAATCATTAATATATTACAGGTAAAATTCAACAGTTTTCCTGCATTTTGGAATCTCCTTAACTTCCATGTTCGTGCCATTAATAACTTACAGTACAGCTTGTGCTCACTGAAGATCCTATCAGATTCATTCACATTCATGAGGGGAAAAGAGGGCAAATGACCCAAATCTTTGTCCTCACCCCAGTAATGAGAGCAGCGCATGCACCGTCCAGTTAGCTTCCAGTGGTTTGATGAACATAAAGATATTGTTGCATATGTCAACAAATAGCAAATTGGTCCATCGTTTCCAATGAAGATTGACTTGTGATAGCATATTTGTATGAGGACTCAAATGTCGCAGGCTTTGCTTGTTCAGTAGGAAAGAATAAAAATAAATTTAAAAGCATTAACTTTTTGCCCTTTTGCCAAAGGCAATCATCCCAGCTTTCTTTCTGCTGGTTTCCCTTTTAATTCCTGAGAAACAGTATATCCTCACCTGTGCTGCGTGGACATGCAAGCTTGTACCACAGGTACAGTATACAAGAAAGTAGAGAAGACTAGGTGTATGTTTTTTATTTTTTTGGTTTTTTTGTTTCAGTTATAAATGTTTGAGAACATCTCACTTGCAAACATGACCTGGCTAAGAGGCCCAGAGATATGAAAATTATGTCTATACATTGTTAAACTCTCGATACCAACATGCAGATGGTCACAAATGAATCCTCCTGCTTGTCCTCTCGATGCAGCAGTACTGCATGAATAATTTAAGCGAAAGGCTGAACCTTTGACAAACGTTTATTCTGTTTACATAACCAAAGCCTGTGTGGTATAAGCTGCAAAATTTGCAAAATGGTAAATTTCAGCCCCGTGAATGACCGCCTGTCCCTCCAAATATTTGCTTTTGAGGCCTGGAGGATCACTAGTGGTTACTACTATTACTACTACTTCAAGGAGTAGGATACAGTTTGAACAGGTGGACTGCTGGTCATCGATGTAGTTATGTCAAGTGCTAAGATCGTGCTAAGTGACCCCCCCCCCTTTTTTTAAATTTATTTATTTCTTTATTTTTTACTGCTGGTTACTGCTGGTCTTTTGTTTTCAGGTTGAAAATGGCTGAAGAGAGCTTCCAGCAGGCTAAGCAGAAGGCTTCCTACAATGTGACGACCAAAAATGCCACCGGAATAGTATGCTCTTTTACTTTTTGTCATTCTACCATGTTTTTTTCTTTAACCTGTGTGATTCATTGTTTTCCTCATGCAAACTGTTTCTTCACCTGAATTGCTTGCAAGTGCTTGTCTGGATGTTAGGAAACAACACTTGTTTTACAGGGACATGTTAGGATGAGCACCAGGTCTGCTGACAGGAAATAATCAAGTCCTGTTTTCTATTTTGCAGAAAGCAAAGCTTGGTAAGAAGATGTGAAGCAGAAGACGGAAATCATCCACAAACCTAATGCAGAAGCACAATCTGCCCATGTCTCATTTTTAACATTTTTTAAATTTGTCTGCTGTTTTTATCTTGAGGTTTTCAGAGTGAATACTATATTGCTGAAAAGTCAAAAGAAGCATCTCATGCCCAGCCAGACTTTGAAAGTATTTACATTTTTAAGTGGAACAACGGAATCAAACAAAATCCTTACGATGACATTTTATGGAATGATTTTAGAAAGTAAATGCTGACACAGCTTTAATATTTGTAGCATAATAGGAAAACTTCTATCAATATTTTACTACCAGTATTTCAGTAAATGCAGCCTGTTTAACTTCTCAGTGCAATCTCCCAAGCAAACTTTAGTCAAAAACAATTCCCTCTTATATCTACCTTATTAATGACAAGCACACAATTTTACATTTTTCAAAAGGGTTGGTTTGAATAACTTACCAGACAAAGTGCCTTATTGCACAGAGAAGACAAATGTGGGCTGAAGTACAGGGCTGGATTTAGAAGATGTCATCTGTTTGTAACTATCACATGTAAGGAAGAAAAATCTACTTCACATAGACTGAAACGGTCAGAACCTTTGTTTACAAATTGCATCTATTTTATTTTTTCATCATCACCATAAAAAAAATGAATACCAAGGTGGTGTGAGCTAATAAGTTCCTGCTGTTTTACCCACCAGTATTGTCAAAGTGCTTTATTTGAAACTAAATCCTATGCAGGTAATGTTGCCTTTCCTGGTGTGTGTTTGAACTCCTCAATAATAAGGAAGCAAAAGGATCATGTGATGTGACTTTAATGTGCAATACCATCAGTGTTCTGATTAAACACCTTTTGACCGTGAAAGATATTATTTATTCAATAAAAGAAACCGCTTACATTTTTTTAAACAAACTCGATTGATTATCATTTGTTCATTTGTGATTAAATAAAACACAGATTTTGTTTTATATGAAATAGATTTAATATATTTTACACACATACATAAAATATATACCGTATATACTGTTTCACCACCATAACACATGCTGCAGTATTTTCCTACTGGCTTGTATATGGAAAATGTACAGTTTACAAGCGGGTGGATGCAGCTGGTCACCGTTGCACTGCCTCATGGGTTGTGAAATCTTTTCCTCAGCATCAACTTAAGACATCCCATCCATCATGGAAAAAATAATATAATTGTTGTTAAACAGGGTAAACATGGCCAGACTGTTTTAGCGCTGACCCACCTGCAAGAAAACATCTCATGTTACAAAAACTTTTCTAAAATATATATTTTTAAGACACTATATTGTTAACAGTCATCCCCAGTGTCCATGTTTTGTAGCTCTTAAAGAGACATTAACTCCCTGTAGGTTATGAAAAAACAGGGAAGGGCAAATTTGCTCATTAAACTCTGGCAGCTTTATCATCAGTGTCTCTTGCACAGTCACATGAATAATTCGTTTTCAGCTGCATTGACATGACAGAATGCCTGCGAGTCTCTAATTAAATCAATGTTTAGCCTGTTCCATGTCGTCTCATAGTGGGACACGCTATTATTTGTTTGTTTAACATAATGTAAAATAGTTTCTCCTAAAGCCAGCCCTTGTTTGGCAAAGACCTCTGACGGCACTCATGTCATTTGAAATTCAAAAGGCCTTTAAGTTCTCCTTCACAGTTTCCCATGATTGCTCATGTCCACAGACATACAGCGACACTGTTTGACCCTCTGAACCTTGCGGTGTCTGAAAGGGGGCTGCAGGTCCGGACAGTCTAGCTGCACTGTGAGCTGCGTTATGCGATGTGGCCTGCAGAAGGAGCAGGACTGAAAAGGCTCTTGGGCTTTGTTGTGGCTCTTTCTTCCAGAGCCTGAAGACTGGCCTCTGTTCTGTCCCTGACTGGAGCTGGGGCCCATATGGCGTGGGATGTAGAAGGAGTTGCACTGGCCGTAGCAAAAACGGTTGACCACAGTGCGGCTGCGACAGCCCTGCTCGCTGATTGTTTGACGGAGAGGCTGCGTCTTGCACCAGTCCCTCCGGAGGTAACGGCGCTCCGTCACAACCAGGGCCTCCCGGCTGGAGGACAGCACCTCTGGCTTCTGCTGTAGTAGCCTGTGGTGGCGCTCCACGGACTGGTTGCCTTTGGTCTTGTATGGGGAAGGGATGGAGCCCTGGGGACGGGCTTTTTTGCTCTCTGCCGTGATGCAGAGGACCCCAGCTAGTATGACGGGGATAGTTATTCTCCACAGCATTCTGCAAAAGAAAAAGGGGAGGGAGGGAATATTATGTGACACCACAGAAAAATAATATATCTGCTGTAAAATAAAAATGTCAGTCCTAAACTCTGAAGCATTATCAGGCCGTATGAGATAAAACGAGACCATCACACAATAACATGTTATTTAAGTCAGTTGTGATTACAATTTTGTGATTGTGCATTCAGTCAAACCACCTTTGCAGTTCAGCCCTCCAGGCACCTTTGAGTAAAAGAATCCATCACCGGCTCCCATTTGTCAGCATCCCTGTGTCATTACTTCTATTTGCTTTCCTCTCGGCTATGCAGTTCTTCTAAAAATAAACAAAACCCTGCCATCAAAGGATACACTTAAACACCCATAACGAGAAGGGGAAGTTGATTTTATTGGTCCCGTCGCTGGGTAAAATAATTAGGGCTTTGCTTACTTTAGTCATGAACTATGCCGCGGATATGTAAACAGGCATTAGAGGGGCCCATCTGCATGTTATTAGGGGAAGAGTTGAGGAACTGTACAGTTCCCTTTGGGAGTCCAATCTTTTACTCTGGTGATATACTCTGAAGAAAACTGAACTGAGAGTGACCCACAGTGTCCATAATCACTATAGTGTCTTTTGCATTATGCTTGCACCAGCAAGATCTGGAGAAAGCCATTCAGGATGGAGTATCTGCCCGTGTGCATGCTGTCAGTATTTCTGCCAGCACATTTTTGACTATCACTCAAGCATCTTTTCAGCAGATGTTACTCTTGACAAGCATTGCATGACATCAAGTCAGAAAATCTGACGAGGAACCAAACTGCCTCAAGGCCATTGGCTGCTTTATGCACAGACTCTTCTTTGCTGTGCAAATTTGTATGTTCACTTTCATTCCCCTGGACCTGCAACTCACTGTGACATGGAACAAACTACTTTATCATAATTAAATTTGGTTTTTTTTTATTTTTTTTAATTTTTATGTCTTGCCCTTGATCCTTTGTTTACTGCTGCTCTGTCAAAGCTGCATGAGCACTCGGGTCTTTCTGTCACTGTCCCAACAGCACTTGCCATAAGCTAGACGGCAGCTGTTTGTCCATCTATCTGAGCTGCATAAGATCTAAGCAGATTCTTTTTTCCTACCTTGGATATCACAGCCATTCACACCTATCATCAGGTTAGAATAACAAAACTCTGTCTCCCGCTGACATTCCACCACCTACTGCACCAAGGAGTCATGACCCCACTTCATCTTCCAAAGATCAACCTTCCATGTGCAGAACAGTCTCATTTGTCTTACGCTGCACTGTCTTATTCCTGCTGAGTGTCAGTTTTAACTATGAAATCCAAGTCGCGGGAACAGGCTCTGCTCCTGTGTGCATACTCCTAGCAGAGACACCCCGTGGATGCTGAGCTGCACTCTGGATAGCCCTGGGGATTTCATAGGGATGACCTGACCAACTGTGTACATAGGCCATGACGGATGGCCTATATAGCCGGCAGCTGAGCTTCCTTTTCTACTCCCAAACTTAGCCTGAGCATGATAGTGTCAGCCCTGGCAAGCTATCCTCATTAATCTCTGCTGCAAGACAAATTGAGGTTTGGGGGTAGGGATTCAGAGGCTTTGGGTGAGCCCTGAGGCAGATGGGTGGGTGGTTAGCGGTTGGGAAAAAATGATAGTGAGAAAAAGGTCAAAGAGATGGTGGGGTTTGGGACAGATGACCCACTGGGAAACAAAACCAATACCGCATGGGCTTCATGGCTGACATGGCCCTCCTCCCACAACTGTATATCTCTCCATAAGCTGCTTGTTTCTTCATTTTTTTTCATGACTCTAATCATCACCCAGTCCTGGAGACAGAAGGAGACTGTGGTTTTTTGTGTTAATGCTGAGACAGAACTGAACCGGACTTCTCTGTCTGCTGAACACTAATATTGTCCACAAACACAGCTTTATGTTTTACCAGAACCACAAATTCTTTGGATTTGCTTCACTGAACTGTGGCAGACCTTGGTTCCAAAATTCAAACCTCTAATGAAATTACAAATACCAGAAACAAATACCAGAGACTGCTGAGCTAGACGCAAGTCTTTTTGAAAACAACTATTATCATCAGTGGGAACTTGCTGTGTTTTGTTTTAAAGAATGGTATGATAATGCTATGGTAATGTTTCCGTCTGGATAACAATGGGTCCTTTTTCTAATTAGTCAGGAGTCTCCATCCTGGCTGTGAAATATGTCCATATTTAAGTTATTTGGCTGTTTAGTTATGGAACAAAAATAATCTTTTCAAGGCTATCTAATTTGTACACACAGATGTATTTCCACTAAACCATGTGAATATCTTCCCAGCATGTCTTCAAAGGCAGGTTAAAACAAACAAAACCTGATGCCTCAATTATTGGTGCGTCAGTAAGTCTCATACGGAGACTGGTAAGTGCAGTTAATTACAGTAGAACTGCATTTAATTCACCGTGCAGCTCAAACCTCAGTCACACAAGGGCAGCCATACACACACACACACACACACACACACACTCACGCACGCCTTTGGAGCCACATTGATGCATGCAATCAAACAGGCGCACACACTCACAGGCTCAAACACACACACACAGGATGTAAAGTAAAGAAAAAAGTGGGATAAAGAGGTAAATAAAGTGTTTTCACTCGGAGCCAATTACGCAAAGAGGAACCATGTCATTATCTGTATTTGCAGATTGTATTTTCCCAAACTACACTTGGCTGTTGGCTCATTAACAGTTGGTGGTTGGGACACTCCTTTTGGGGGCTTTGCTGTGTAAATGTGCCTAATGCCAACATTGCCAGGAGGCCGCTTTAGGCACTCCGGGCAGCCATTTGTCACCACAATCCATTGTGATAATGACTTGCAGCCTAGATATTAGTGCTTTCCAAGTTAAGTACTGGCAAGTATGTAAGGCAGCTACTTCGCCTCAGTGAAATAAACTACTTCAGTGGAGGATACAGGGCAATTAGAGATGCTGCGATAGCACAGGTGATTCCACTGTAGACCAGAATGACATTACTTAGCAGCAGTAATTAGAGCCACCATCCATTTCCAATTAAAGCATCTAAAGTTTCTAACTTAAGTTTGTTCTTATATGATTTTGAAATGACAATAAAAGGTTCTGATTTGAGGTGGTTTTGCTACGTCATGTTATGTGGACCAGCTTGTTTTAGATTTTTCCAATCCACAACATCAGATCATCATTCTGCATACCTTGAGTTCCGTTTAACATGTATTAAACTTCGTTGATAGCAGGATTTCTCATAGAATTAAAGAAAAAAAATTGAGCATTGTTTGGCTCCAAGGAAAAGGTTTTGAATGTTTGATGCACAAACAGGATTTCCAATAGTTATTTTTAACCATAAGGGCTGCCATGAAAACAAGTTTTATCCTCCTTTTTTATTACTCTTTACTGGGCTTTTTAAAAAGCCTTCATTAGAATTTGAAGAATAAAGTTCACCTATTACGGTTTCAGCTAAACACCAATTTCATCTCTGGAGACTTGGACTGAAGTGTTTTATGTTGCTCAAGAAACTGCAGTGTGTCTTTGTGCTAAATCCTCTTTGACATCAGAGCAGATTGTACAAGGTGGTGCAGTCACCGGAGCCGTAAGCAGGATCAGAAGGCATACTCTCCACCATTCACCGCACGCATACTGTAGGAGCACACACACACACACAAATCTGAATACATATTAACACATGCATGTGATTAAACACAAGACAAAGAAAGAATACACACACAAATGTACACCTGAATAATGAGTGGAGAGAAAGCGAGCAGTGATGATGCTGTAGGTTTGTGTTCATAATTATGTCTCATTCTCTTTTCCTTGTTCCCTGAAAGGACTAAACAGACTCTTAATCTTACTGAGTAGCACTGTACAACTTGCTGTCATCGCTTACTAATTCTGTCACTCATAACACTAATTATCTGTAACCTCCAGCTACTAATTATAGTTATTAGTCGACACTTAATCGACAGTCGACACTTTTATCCAAGACACCTTACAGAGCCTCCACGGTGTATATATTTGCAATGGGTGGCCCTAGTGGGAATCAAACGGTCTGTGTTGGCAGAAAAATTAAATAACTGTGCAAATGCTACTTCTCCAGTTACATGGTTCAGCCCTTAGTAACTGTGACACTCAATGAGTCACCCAGTCTTACACTCACATGGGATACATTGTATCGGTACTCACTTCGCTCGTCTTTTCCCCACAAATCTGAGCAGTCAATTGCTTTTGGAGATATATGATCTCCAAGTGCAATTTGCTACTCAGATTTCGGGGCAAAAGACATAATCTTCAAGTGCAACATCCTCCTAAGTCTACAAATCGTCCCTCTCCAAAGCATGTCGTGACAATTCAGCTGTACTGACCACTCTGTTGAACCCTGAAATAAAGTGTTAAACTGTACAGAAGTAAGTATATTAACAAAGTGAAGCATGACATATGGTTCATTTACCTCTCACCGCAGTGTGCAGCTGGATAGTAATGTGTTGAGGAAGCATTCAGTGAAGATTGTCCACATTCAGTGGTCCATGCGTCCGCTTCCAGGTTTTGGTTTCCATGGTAACGCAATCTGTAGTATCCTCAGGCTTGTCTTTGCTCCACTTTTTCCCCCACTAAAAGCAGCGAGAAGTGATGGACCTGCTCAGTTTTCCATCGTCCTGGGCGAGTCGCAGCTCATCTTTCTGAGTCTAATTTTCTTTTTAAAGTCTTTTTGGTTTTCAGCTTAAGGGAGAAGCTTGGGTTTAGTCACAGTAAGCCCACATCTTATTGTTGGAGAGACTGTCTGCAGTCTGTCTTTGAGAGGGTTTGAGTCACTGTAAAGCCTGCCTTAGTTTGAATCCCCACCACCCCACCTCCTTCCTCAAAACTGGGAGGGTTTTTTCCTATTGGCCCTGGTCATTGTGTGAATCAAACCAAGCTTCACTGCTTTCATTTAAGTCTGCCTCTCCCCATGCTCTACCTCAGTCTGTTGATGTGCATTAATGTATATGTAAAATATGTTTATTTTTGTTACCCTGTCATCCATGACCGAACCTTTAAAAATGACCACTTTCCGCTTTTCCATCTCCTCCCCTCTCCCTGTGTTTGACATTTTCACTTCCATTTTAAGGAGGATTTGGAGATTTTCCCAGCAAAGACAATAAAAGAGTAGGGAATGAATAAACAATGGTCCTCTGCAAACCCCTTAAATCAAAATTTCTCATCGGCACTAAAACCATCGCACATTAAAACCCATAACTTCCAGTCTATAAATCATTTCATGCACATAGCCAAACGTACTAACAGCATACTTTGAAAAATGCCACAGTTTCACATTCCTTAATGCAGCCCAGACAAAAATGTTTGTCTGTTTTGTGGTTCTTGCTTAACTGACCACTGGGTAAACACTCTGAAAAAGTGACGCTTTCTTCTGCCATCAAAGAGCTGAAACATTAACAGGTCCTGCTAAACATCAGAAGAGACTGAACAAAAGCCTGTTCAGCAGACCAGATGACAATGACACTTTAGCATGGGAAAAATAACATGCATCTGCATTTTGCAGATACCTGTTGGGGAGATACTGGTAACTGAGTTGGGAGGAAATAAATTATTACCCTCTAGTGGCAAAAAAGAAAAGTGCATGGATCAAAGATCTGGATTCATCTTGTGGACTCCAGTAAAAGTGAAAATCTCTCCAATCGTATTGTTTGCTCCAGAACTATGGACTTGTGAGTCAGTGCAGGGTTGGCACCGATAACCTGAATTATACCAAATCAAATGAAGATAATTTATGACTGGAAAAAAATACAGTTCATAAAATGAATCCTTGTAGATGTTTCCTGTTTCATGTTTCAGTGATGGGTTGATGCTGCAACTTAAGAACAAGACAAGGTTTGAGAACTGCTGTAATAATTGACTTTGTGTGTCCATAATTAAGACCAACATACAAGACAAGACCACAGTAACGGAGAGAGGGCCAACTTTAATAATACAAGTAAGTAAAAGTGTCTTTAAATATGGTATAAAAATAAATGCAGGAGAGAATAACAAAGAATTATGTTCTACATAAGACAGGAGACAGCATTTTTGTAAGTTTGGATGTGACTTTACAGGTCCAATGAGAACCATATGTACTAAGTATTTTAGTGCAATAAAATAATGCAAAGCAAAATAAATGCACAATAAATAATAATCAGAATCATATATATATGTATGTATATATATTGTATATTCATTCTGCACAACACTTCCCATAGCATGACAAAGTATCTGTAACCTCATACCATGTAAAGCTATGACATTGGTTAGTTTAAGCTGTCTTTTTATATTTTTCTACTTTTTTTTTTCCTTTTTCTCTCTGACATCATTTGTTTTAGCTGGAAGTGAGAGCTTGGGTTCCAGTCCAGAAGATATGGTGTGAAAGTCCTGAACCACTGGAATTGATTTTTTTTTTCTGTTTTGACTCCACAGTCTCTCAGTGTCATCAGTCCAGCAGTGCCGTTTTTCAAAGAATGCTGGAAATATACTGGTACTGAAAGAGGAGAGAGAAGCAGGAACATCCTCTCCATGGACATGCAACATCCTGTGGACAACAGACGAACAGGCTCTTCACCCGGCTGAGTCAAGAGCAGATTAAGGACAATGACGATGAGATGGTCCCCCACTCCATGTCCCAGAGAGAGGGAAGCCATTGATTTTACCATGATGGTGCGACTAGTCAATCTCTCGTGTGCCAGTCGGTTCCCCTGTACTGGGAAAAGAAAAAAAGCAGGTGGATGGGTTGAAAAGAATTTTCAAAAAGTATGATGGGCAAAACAAATTCTTCATCAAATTTTCATGTAATTTTTTCAGATTAGTTTACAAACAAAATTATCATAATACTAATTTAGTTTTGTCGTCTGTCTATGGGACATCTCTACTGTACAAAGTGTATGTTTATTTTTAATTTGGTTACTTTTTGTCTATTTCTGTAGGTAGACACCACTATATAGAAGTCTGTTTATTGACTACTTTCTACTTGTTTTATTCATTTACTTAATTCATTTTTTTTCTTATTTTAGTACTTTCTATATGAGTGGCATGCAAATATCCTTTGCATGTGTTCACATACTTGGTAAATAACCCATAATTACATGTTGTCCCATAACATTGTGTAGGTGATTATGATTAAGGGCAAAGTAGTCACACCAATATTTAATTTTATTCGAATAAAAAATGTAAATATGCTCTGCATAAGTCCTATTGGTAACCGGGTTGTGACATAGTTTTTGTGGGAGGGATGTCGTAGAGTAAAACACAGCTCCCTCTGATAAATGCCTCTAGATTTGATTAAATTGCTCATAACCAGCTACTAAGTGCCTACAGAGTTTCCATGATATATATTTATTAGAAGCTATTTTCAGTGTCTCAAAGAGGGAAGTATGGGGACAGTTAATGTGAATGCACAGCATTGTTTGCAGAATTGTTTCAGGCCATAAAGCAAGCTTTATTAAAAGGTTGCTGTTTCCAGAGAGACAGTGTGTTTCGAGAGTCTTTTCCTTATGCGGCAGTGGAAAGCTAAAAAAAGGTAGTCATCCTGTATGTTCGACCGTTGATGTGGATATCTGTTTTGTACGTGTTTTTTTGTGTGAGAATGGTTGGTTTTATTCCAGTAAAATCAAATCGAATCAAATTTGAATTAACCTAACTGATTAAGGAATCTTAAAATGGAAAGATTTATTTTTCTTGATTTGTGAAGTTTTCAAACATTACCAATGTATCCTGAAGGGGTGTGTGTTTCAAATTAAGACAAATGAATCATATATTTACCTATGTCAGCTGCATTGAATTATTCTTATGCAGCTAATTATGTAGAAAAATCCATTTCCCATAACAGTTTATTTATTGGTTCTACATGTATTTTTTCCGTTATGTAATGATAAAAATAGACATGGAAAGTCCTTGCAGCTTTTGACTTTTCTGTGTTATCAAAATGCCAAAAGATTTTTTGTAACTTGTCATAAAATGACATTCATGGCATTTCATTTCATATCATAACCTGAAATTCGAGGAAAAATTTCAAACAAATTCTTTAAGTAATACGGGGTTATTATATTTATCTAGAATAATGCCTCATTTAAGAGTGTCCACTGTATGCTAACCTGGACATGGTCCTGAAACATACATTTTGTATTGTAAGCACTGTCCAAATTCAGTACATTATTATTTGTCTGTATACTTACGACTGTAAAAAGTGGTCAGTGCATGGCATCTATAGTTGTGTGTTGCTGACACTGCTAAATGACAAGACATATCATAGGATTTCATGTTATACATTACCTGAGACTAAGAGCCTTCAGAACAAATTCTTACTTTTCTGTGGAGACAGAAAAACAAATTAATGAGCTCATTTCAGAAAGCAGAGGACTCAAGTTGGCAAACAATATATTCAGCATAATTGTTCACAAGCTAGACAGCTAAAACAACACCCTCACATGAGTGTACCTGGGCTCAGACACCATTACTGCTTTCATATTATGTTTCACTAAAGAGAAGACACACAGAGAGACACCAACAGTCTGTGGTAGTTTTAGCATTTTCTTCTTCTACAAACTGGTGTAGTATAGAACTATTTGCCATGTCAGGACAGCCCTTGTTTTTTTCACTAATTATAATACTTTTTACAAGCCCAGCACTACTGCTGAACAGCTCTTCCATAAGCAACGTTTCAGATACTAAAATATTGTCTGCATTGTCTCTGCTGCTCATTGCTTTTGCTGACATATGAAATTGTATCCAATATGATTTGTCCTCATACGCCTGTATATTCAGTAATTATATACATGTTGCACTTCTATCTCTCGTGAGACTTGTAAAACATTGATTTTCACCTAAATGTGAAAGAGTTTTACATTCAAAGACAATCTAAATATAAAAACTAACTGTAAAGCATGTGCTGCCTTTCCCTTTGCTACATTTTATTTTACTGTCCAACAGGCATTTTCACCATGTATTTTAATCAGGCATTCTGTTTTAATACCTTCTTCTTGGCCTGTAATAGCTCCTGGTAGGCACTGGAACGGATGAAACGACTGTAAGAATCACTCTTCATCAATTTGTAGATGTGT
Organism: Craterocephalus amniculus; assembly: GCA_036024015.1. Lineage (NCBI taxonomy): Eukaryota > Metazoa > Chordata > Actinopteri > Atheriniformes > Atherinidae > Craterocephalus > Craterocephalus amniculus. The sequence goes on along the minus strand of JAVQJG010015777.1, from coordinate 17,555 downwards.
TCCTTTTTGCAGAAGAAAATGTGATAAATACAGCGTGAAGATATTAGACAGCTAAAACAGTGCTCTACGGTAAATCGAAATTAGACATTCAGTTGATACCTAGATAGCTGTGAGTCATAAACAGCTATGAGCAAAAATACTGTTAGTCAGTTGCAAGATTTACTATTAAAATTGAGAAAGCAGATTTTTAAAAAATTGTGCAAATAATTTATTGTATTTGTGCAGTTTTCACCTGGATAATAACTCACCTGTGCATCCTCAAAGGCATAGCGTCCAGGATCTTTGACATTCTGGGTGGTTTTGTCGTAGCTCTTGGAGTCTACGTTGATGGCACTGGGTGCCCCGGGGGCAAGAAACTCCTGCCAGATTTCCTGAACTCGAGTCGGGACTTCCTTAATGGGGCGCTTCTTTAGCTCTTGGACTGCTAGCCAGAACCTACATAAGACGAAATAACGTTGCTTACCAATACAATAACCTTTGAGCTAAAACATCCAGATGTTGTCTGTGTAACACAGATGATAAAGTTACCAATATAAGTTAGACCATTAGAATTAAAAGTCATCCCATTTTTATATGTTCTCATCTGACTTACACTCACTTTTCAAAATCAGAACCAACACTTATTCAGATCTATTGTAACATATTTTTGAAAAGCAATAATAAAAAAAGAAATTGTCAGTTTTATAATAGTTCATACTGCATGAACTGCACCTGAAAGGATTTCTCTTCTAACATTGCTGCAGCGGCAGTTTATAAAAAGTCACTCAAGCAGTAAATTTAATCTAAAAAGTTTATATCACAAAGGTTTTAGACAACCCATACACACATAGCCAATTCTTTATGCAAGTGTTGATTTAGATTAGAATGGAGATAAAATCATGCTTAACTTTAGTAGCTTTTACAATTAGTAAAATGACCTCATTACTAGGTTCAGGCAGAGACAGTTCCTGTAGGGGCCCTTAGAGGGAGCAGAGGAGCCATCCTGCACAGCAGGAACTGTTCATATTTATTCAGATGTATGCACCTTTGATACTCTGTAGTATTCCTGTTACCATAAATACATTGAATGGTATAATATACTAGTCTAACCACATTTGGACTTTAAGAAATTCCAAATCCTCAGATGCGCACATTTTCCCCTTTCCTAAATTATTATTCCCATAAATGTGAATGTCTAATGTAACTCAAGGTTACATTTAATCTGTTAAAGGAAGCTCTGACCTTAATGGTATCTTTCATGTCATTATATAGAGATATTAATATGTACTTACTGTTTTATTGTGTTGATTAAAATCTAATCAAGAGAGATATTGTGGATTCTCATAAGTGCAATAGGTTTATTCATCCATAAAATCATATGGAAATGATTATGGTCATCCCTAAAATATATGTAGTGTACACTATATTGCCAAAAGTATTCGCTCACCTGCATTTGAACATAAGTGACCTCCCATTTCTAATCCATATGCTGCAATATGACGTCTGTCCACCCATTGCAGCTATACCAGCTTCAACCTTTCTGGGAAAGCTGTCCACAAGGTTTAGGAATGTGTTTATGGGAATATCTGACCATTTTTCTGTAAGTGCATCTGTGGGGTTAAACACTGATGTTGGAAGAGAAGGCCTGGCCTTCAGTCCCTGCTCTAATTCATCCCAAAGGGGTTCTATCGGGTTGAGGTCAGGTCTTTCTGCAGGCCTGTCAAGCTCATCCACACCAGACTCTGTCATCCATGTCTTTATGGACCTGCTTTGTGCGCTGGTGTACAGTCATGATGGATGAAGAAGAGGCTGGTTCCAAACTGTTCCCCCAATGTTGGGTGGCTCATAAATGTCTTAGTATACTCAAGAATTTAGAGCTCCTTTCACTGGAACTAAAGGGACAAGCCCAGCTCCTGAAAAACAACCCCAAAGCGGCGAGCATTACACCACTGCATCCGATGCTTTGCATGGCACTTGGTAATGTACGGCTTGGATGCAGCAACTCGGCCATGGAAACCCAATCAACAAAGCTCTTTGAGCATTGTTCTTGAGCTAATGAAGGTCCACATGAAGTTTGAAGGTCTTCAGATTTTGACAGCAGAAATTTGGTGACCTCGTCGCACTATGCGCCTCATCGTCCGCTGATTCTTCTCCGTCAGTTTATGGAGGGAATTCACTGAGCTGAGCGACCAATTCTTTCACAAATGTTTTTAAAAATAGTCTGCATGTGTAGGTGCTTGATTTCATACACACCTGTGGCCATGGAAGTGATTGGAAAACCTGATTATGATTATTTGGGAAGGCGAGCGAATACTTTTGGCAAGATAGTGTATGCTTCTGTGTTGGCACCTTGTGTTTATTTGTGAGAAAATGTGAATCAAATTAAGTGGTCACATGTAGTGATCTCTTCTATTAATCTTTTTAAGGTGACAAATATCTGGACACTAGACTTTTTCTGGGAACTACTACACCACCAAAAATAATGCACAAATCTAAGCAGACCAAAGTCTTTAAATACACAAATTATATTGGCCATAAATAAACTATATCTAATGTATTGATGATTAAAAACTGATTAAATGCCATCACTATGGTGTTAAAACCTAAATTGCAAAAAATATTCATCTGAAAATCAAGTGAATATCATTAATTTCCAGCCATTTAACCATGAATGAATTCATACAAATATAGGTGAGTATAGAGTGTAATTTGTTTTGTACCTGAGATTCTCAGAGCTGAACTCAGATTCAAGGAACTTGAGAAACTGCTCTCTCCCCACAGGATCCTTGAGAACCTCATTAATACCAAAGGCCCACCTCTTTACCCTCTGCTGGCCTGGTTCCTTACTGGAGCATGGAAGAACAAATAACAGTCATTTTTTTATAGATAAAGTAAGCATGGGACAAACACTCAGCTGTTCTTGGTTTTTAGGTATCCACCTGGCTTCAAGCTCCCAGATCGTGGTGTCATCTGAGATCCAGGGATTGGATGGGTCCGGAGAGGTGAGGAAAGGGTCATATTCAACATACTGCTCCGTGTAGCCCAGCAAACTGTTAATCAGGTGAAATAACACAGAAAAAAATCAAATACAAGAAACTGTACATGAGGAAATTTAAGCATGTTAGAATTGAATTATGAGGAAAAGAAAAGAAAATTTGCTGGAGACTAAAGACTGTATCTAAAACTGTAATTAAATGTAGTGGTGTTGACTCTCTTAGAGAACACAAAAATAGAGAACTTGCTGCTGAATAGACGTTTTGTATCAGTGATAAATGACCAAATAGCATATCTAGTATCCAACATTATCAGTGCTGACTGCAGAGGAAGGTTCTGTCTGATCACAAACACTCCCCACTGTCATTGAAGTTCTTAATTCCATGGCGTGTTAGGCTATTTAACAGCTCGATGAAGAGATCAATGGCTAAACTCAATAGACCCAAAGATCATCACTTACCTCTCAGCCACTTTGGACATTTTCAGTCGATGCCTGTCTAATTGTAATTGCCAAAAGGTAATCTGAAACAATAGCAGACAACAATTAGATTGCAGGTATCTCTCTAAATCACAACATATGTAGAACATAGTTAACCTCACAAACACATCCTTTTCCATATGCATCATATTTTCATTATTTAATGCAGTGTGTGCACCTGTAACTCAGGTCTACACATTGTAAAGTTATGAACAGCTCATTTTAGAAAGAGGACCCAAAAAAACAGAGCAACAATGAGTAGGTATTTCACCATAATCACACCCTTCATCTCTTTGTTAACTGACTATTATGCGGAGCATCATTATGCCATTAGACTGTTTTCATTAAGGAGTGAAATTTCATTAAACTTGCAATGCCACCTGCAGGTCTAACCTGTTCCTGCAGTTCTTCTTCTGTCGGCTGCTTGACCTCTGGAGCGGGGGTGTGGGTTGGGCTGTGGGTGCGGATATCATTCTGCAGCCCATACACAGACTTAGATAACAAAACACATCAAAGTGACAAAGAAACATTAATATTAGAAGCTTTGCACTTGCAAAGAAGCAGAAACATGGCCCATCTGCTCTGATAAAATTTGCTCTGGCTGTTTTACAAGACAGCTAAAACAACTGGAGGATGTGCTGCATACAACACCTTTCTAGTTTTGTGTGGATTTTTCATTCTGGAGGACTTCTTTATGTCAACTTCTGTTGTATTCACACATCCAGGCTGAGAAAAGAGAAAGTAGGAAAGCAGGTTAGTATAAATGAATAAATATTTACCACTAACTGTATTTATCTTTGACTACTGTATGTACTCCTAGCACATAGTATCTATTCTAGTGATGTCACAACAGCTTAAGGGGACATTTTTCCACAATTACTTGAGTTTCAGTTAATCAAATCCAATATGTTTCACTGGGATGTGAAGTGTCCAAGACAAAGTGTCAAATTCTGGTTAATTAAACAGGGAATGTGCCATTTTTTGCCAAACGAGTAAAGCAGCGAGAAACCAGAGTGTCAGTGTTCAGATCCTGGCTGATTGAACAAGTGGTCTAATCTGGGCTTCTTGTGGGAGAACAGAGCGAAGTAGCTTGACAGTGTCACTGTGAAATTTGAATTAATATTGATTATGTTGCTCCAAGGACGCATAAATTGAACTTGTTATTTTCCAATTAACCGTTGAGCGGCGACTTTGGGAGAAACACAGCAGAGGAGAACCTTTAACCTCAGGGGGGAGCCTAATGCTAATTCTGAGCAAGTGTGTGTGAACAAGGTAAAGAGCAGTGTTGAAGCTGACGTGTTGTGACAGTTATTGATGTGGCATTTCATGTGTATGGCAAAGGCAAATACACAATGGGGGATTTGCAGTGTGTTTGCTTCTTTACACCATTTAAATGTTACAGGTAGCATATGCAGCTCATATAAATTGTATCCATAAAGTACTTGTAACTGCATGACATTTTCAAAACATAATTTCTTTGTCACACAGCTTGATGCAGCGCTACCCGGAGAGAAGTGTGTGGAATAGATTTTAAAAAAGCCCACTGGGCATCAATTATTCACCACATGTAATTATTCTTTTGATGCAGGAGATGAAGCAGATGGTGGTCAGTACTGATATTTTTTTTTCAACATTACTCCCTTTTGCAGGAACAATTAAGATGACAATAATAGTATTTGTAATGATATCAATACCAGCAGAGGTGATTTACAGTATAACAACAAAATCAGTTATTTTCCTCACCACTGGTCTGTGCACGTCCCAGAATGCTCTTTCTTGACTGTCGAGAATTTTCCTCTCAATTTTGTCTCTTTTCTTGTCCACTCTGGGGGGCAAAAAAAGAGAGAAGCTCAGGGGATACGGGTGGATGCATCACCTATTTACTCTGTTGCACATTTAGCGTACAGTTTATTTTGAGGATGTAAGCTGGTTGTTAAAACTGTGGAAAACCACAAAGTTTAATCATGCCATAATGAGTGTAAAAGGGCTCATGAGAAATGGTTAAAAGTGTGTGTGAATCTAACAGAAACCTACTTTGCTTGTGCTTCTGCTTGCATAAATATGAACTCCCATTTCCTGGCGAAAGCTCTCTGTAACCTTGCTAAGCTCTCCTACAAGTAAGACAAAGAACAAGCAGAAAGAGAAGAGTTTTGGAGGATCCTGATGCCATCTTTAATGAACCCTGCTCACATGCAAAAGAAAAGATCCTGATAAATAACTAATGCACTAAATGCACTGATTCATTTAATAGCTTTTACCCATTTATCCAAATAAAAGCTGCACATTTCACACTAACCCAAAGTAAACGCAATTTTTTTCATTGTACATATGAAAGGAAAGGAGCACAAAAGATAAGTGCAGACACAAGAACAGAACAGATATTTGAAGTGGGGAAAGGTGACACTGGGAGACCTCTTTCACTTACTGCTTCATAGTCTGCAAGCTCCAGACGTGCTTTATTTTGCATTGTTCTTTTGCAGAGGTAAACAGCTGAGGAGACAGACAGAAAGTCAGGTAATAAAGTGTAAATGAGATCTTAAGTGGCCCTGTGTTTATTCATTTAATCCTCTCAACTGCACATTAAAACTGGCCTGCAAATGACAAAGGTCATTTACAGCGCATGGTGTAGCTGCATCTGTCACCGCGTGTGCCTGCGTGCACACCTGACTTTTGATGTCCTCCTGTGCTATAATCATCCCTTCATCTCTTTGTTAACCGACCGTAATGTGGGAGCGTCATTATGCCATTAGACTGTTTTCATTAAGGGGCATCATTCACGTGAATCAGCTGCAACATCTGACTTCCACTAACGCTCAAAGGATTAATCCTACAGTGCGCATTAGCCCTTTCCCTCTTCTGCAACAAATGAAAGACCTGCTACAGTGCGACTGTACACCAAACAATTTCTGACATTATGAAAGCTTTATCTCCACTCTGCTTGGCTGTAACAATGAAAAGCTCATCTCTGTATCACCATTAAAATGTTCAGCCAACTGTACACAACAGGTGCACGCATACACACACACACATCCCTGCTCTGCTTCATAGTTATTGGACTGCATCTGTCTGAATACGACTGAGGCAGATGCATTTGACATCATGCATTTGAGGTTGGGAAACATCATATATGAAATATAAATGACACTGAAATATACTGAGTTATTGCATCCTCACAGTACTTGCACTGGTTCTAAAAGAAGGCCACATATGTCAGTAAAGCTTAGTGTCAGTTTTTTTTTTTTTATCTACCATTCTGGCACTGTATTGCATCAGTTTTTTTTTTGTTTTGTTTTTTTTTACCTCTGGTAGCATAGCCAGTAATTATGTGTCTATTTGTCAAACACAATTTATGTGCAACACATACAGTCAAATACTCTGCAGAATGCCCTTCACAGTGTTCAAAATATAAGCCAGACTACCACACACCAGAATAGCCCTCTCACCATAGTCTGTGTTTTCAGGTTCCCAGCAGTTTGATGGCCAAAAGTATGGAGTCTGAAAAGAAAATTGGCCATTAAACAACAATTTATTTCTGAATACATAAAAATGCAACTAACAAAACATGGTGTTTCAAGTTAAAATGTGCACTGCAATGAGAGGCAGCCATGCGGTCACAGTACTGCATCTATCAAAGAAAAACACAATGTTGTATAACAGGCTTGGTATTGTGTCTAAGGGACATAAGCTCCTTTCAGAATAGGGTTAGAGCAGACACCAGCATGAATCTTGACCCTCCTTAGGGCAGCATTGTATGGACTGCCTTCAGATGATATCCGATTGGACATAAAAATCAAAGTGAAGTCAGTTACAAACATAAACAGCCTTAGGATATTGATTTACTGTGGTTAGTTCTGTGCGTCGCATTTGGGGAACTCACAAGGGATAAAATCACTAAAACTTTCAATCTCTGTATTGACATTCAGAATGATGTGTTGTTATTTAAATATTAATTCACGAAATCCTAAGGAATAATGAAGTACAGCTCGCTTCTTTTTCAAGTTTATGAAAGGGGCTCTGCATGCTTTATTTAGAAATAAAGCAGTGCTGAATGGACATTTTTGTGAGAACAAGTTAATTACACATGTATAAAAGATATATATTTATTAGTTTTGAAAACTATCAATGCATCACAGAATTCTGGATTGAAACCTTCTCTTCATTCATAATGAAAAATTCCAGTTGGTTGCATACAGCCTGGCAAAAATACCACATAGACAACTTACAAAAATATTTCAATTCTGCGTTTTATTGAAATTATCAAGGTACAGTCCTGCGGCCAGATCCATAAAATTCCTTCACCTCTTTGCAAACACAAAGAAAAAATGTTTTCTTCTTGCCACATTTATAATATGTAAGATTTTCTTTTAAAAATCCAAATAATTGCGGAATTGTGCAAAAAGCTGATATCCATTCCCATCTTTAGCCAAAAATGGAAACAGATGCCCCCCATGATATCTTGCACAACTGCAACTATTTGTAACACACACAATTAAAAAAAACAATATGATAAAAACTTCAGTATGTGACTCATGAATATGCATGGTCCGCAGAATCCATGAGGTATGTAGAAGAAAACATATGGCACATATTTTTTGTGTCTACACATTATTTATGTATCTAACGCCTGGAGTCTTTGTAAGTCTAAAATAATCCCTATTTTATTTTTTTGTTTGGAATTTTTTTTAACATCCACCAGATCTCCAGAAAAAACAACAGCTTAATATTCTTACCTGAAACCTATAGAAAGTGCCATCATCTTTGAGAGTGAGGACATGGTCTGAGATGGGGAAGAAGTAGCCATGTGCAGCCATCAGTGTTCCTAAGTGAAGTGCTTCCACTGGGAGAAAACACAGACAAAATGTCAGTTTATAACTTGGTGTATCTGTGTTTGCTTGCATTTCTCCCAATACTAGTAGACATGAGTAATCACATTTTAAAGTGGCCTTAATATATTATATCTCTTTTAATGTACCTACTCCAATGAGGTTCCAAGTGGGAAGAGTGAGTGCAGTGATTAGCCTAATGTGAGGCCACTAGATTTTAGACCCTGTTTTTTTTCCAAGTCCACCAGTGACAGTAGCTGTGTGATTGTTGTTTGCTGAATTCACCATTGAAGAAAAAAGATTAGCGTTATTATTACATAGTATATCAGAAAACGGGTGGAGTAGAGCCAGACCAGTAGAGTACAGTACAGTCGGGTAAGTGCAAGTGGAAAAAGGGCTTTACAGTCTGCAAAGCTATAAATACTTACACTCAAGTCCTCAAAATGTACTTATTTTCCACCACTGAGTGGCTCAAAATACCTCATGGATTGTCTGGGCTGCATCACAAAATTTTAAATTCATATTTACAAACACTAAATATTTACCTTCAATGCTTTCATTGTTTCTCAGAAATTATCAGATACCAGTCTATTATTTTTTGTCCTACAAAGAAATCAACCCTATTCACCATCCATTTTCAAGGTCCAAAATCCTTTATGACTACAGCCACAGCAAATACAAGGACCTGAATTAGGAGCTGCTCCTTTACAAGTCTCTGACACAGCTTTGACAGATGGATAAGCAGGTCTCCATTCCAACAAAACAGCACGGCATGAGGTCTCCCTGATTAGCCCACCTTCAGCGGGAGAGGCGGAACTCATCAGTCAAATCACCTGGTGTTGTGCTTAGTTGGAGTGAAAACCCGCTTCCCTGGCGCTCCGCAGCACATGGTTGACTCTTCCTGAATTAAAACCATCAGATAATGAAAACATGTCATCATCATCAACTGCGTGTCTCATCTGCCACCAGTTATTCCCTGCTGTTCAAAACCTGTAAGTCTTATGTGGTGTCGACATCTATCACTCATGTTTCCTTTAATGTGCTGACAGCTCTCTGGTTATGCTGACACATTTTGCTTGTTAGGAGCTGCACTGGAAATGCTTTATTTGCATACTGTTTCATATACCAGAGTCATTGTCTGTTTCTACCAAGTAAACCTTCTTAACAGGCAACAGATATAGATGCAGAGGTTAAAACGCCTCACGTACTTTAAGTAGGCACAGCTTATGAAGCAGTCGTAGAGGCTTACTGCACGCGTGCATAAAACATGTACATCTCAGCTATCTCACTCCCTTACACATACACACATCCAAACACACCGGGTGTATGTGTGTAGGAGATAAATATAGATCGGCCTTTCCTTTACCAGTGAGGTGACTGTTACAGCTTTGAGAGGTCAGGGTGTAATGTGTGCGTGTGAATGTGTGTGTGTTGTGTGTACCCATATGTGACTTAGCTCCATTTATTAATAAATAATGACTCATACGTTATTTAAATCTATTTTCTCGCCAGCCCAATCCTTCCTCTCCAGGCACAGCATTATTTCTTAGAGCAGCATCATCCCTTCAATATAGTATCATTGTATCACGTTTTCCTGTTTATTACTCATTCGGGGGGAACAGGGACAGACTAGGCTTTGCACATCTTCTGGAAATAAAAATTCAAAGACATACAAAGAATACAATACGATGAAAAGAAGTACGACTTAGACATAAAAAAAATTGTATATCCATTGACTTGTTCAGTCATATTACTTTCAAAATATGTTGTTTTTTTCTTTTAAATATTTTGCTTTTCAACCACACAACTGTGTTTTGGAGCCAGAGAGAAAGAGATAGAAAATCCTATATGGTTGGATGCAGACAGTCTGTGTAAGCTAAGCAAAATTGTTTATTTAGCCTTCAATATAAAGAATGATTTATCAGGGTGTTGAATGATACACTGATATACAGTATGATATACTAATGAAGAAATAAATTAACCCTTTAACTTTCACACTAAGAAAAAAGCAAAAAAGAAATGTTTCTTTGTGTTTTCTCATTTCTTTTGAACAAGAAAAATATAAATAAATGTTTTTTAGCATATAGTTGAGATAAATGTTAATAATTGAGTAGTGACAGTGAAATGGTCAAAATTTGAGCCAGCAACGGGAGAACAAACACTTTTTTGGTATTACCTACCCAAATCAATTGGTAGAGACGTTCAGGCAGGTTTATTTAATCAATTCTTTACTAGGATTCATGATAATCACTGAAAATGTTGCTCTACAAATGGTAGAGCAGAATGACAAAGGGTTTAACAAAACATACTGTAAATAGAGTCACTTTTTCAGAATACAGGGTTCAATAAGTCTTTTTATTAAGTTGTGCCTCCAGTAACATTCTAAAAACATCAATTCCTTGCACTAAATTTTACTGTAATATATCATGAGTTTTATAGCTGACTAAACCTTGGAGTGAATTGTCAAGAAAGACCAACCTCAGAATCGAGCCTATGCCAGGACAAGAGTGGGTGTATTTTTGACCAACAACCAATTTTCTATCTTAACAGTTATGCTTTTAATTACTTTTGTTTCCACTTCAAAGTGTATTTAAAACTCTGTCAAGACGGGGGCCTAAGGAAGAATTGATTACAAGGGTTAAAGGCACAACATTTTAATATCTCTCCATCTATTTTCTATGTTTTTTATCTAGGACCAAGTTGTGGAGGCAGCCTGCGCTGACCTTATTCCCAATCATCTTTTCCAGCTCTACGGTAAGAGGAAGGTGTTTCCAAGCCAACCAAGCAGGTCTTAAGATGTCCAGAGGCCTCTTCCAAGTGGGACATACCCGGACATTCTGATGCCTTCTGGTGTCTCTCTCCCTGGGCCGCATCCAGAAGGCATCCTGACCAGATGCCCAAACTACCTCAAGTAGTTCCTTTCAATGTTGAAGGGGAGGGATGCTACTCTGAGCCACTCTTAAATGACGTTTTTTACCTTGTCATAATGTAATGCCAACCTCTCTGTGGAGGAAACTAAATTCCGCTGCTCGTATTTGTGATGTCATTATTTTGGTCATGAATCACAGCTCATGACCATAAGTGAGGGATGGAACATAGATCCACTGGTAAATCAACTATTTAGCCTTTCAGCTCAGCTCTCCTCACTGCATTTGGCCAGTACGGTTTCCAGTTTGCTGCAGATGCTGCACAATTGTAAAGCAACACTTGTTGCACGACAGTTTCATTCAAAGCCCATGTGAAACTTGCAGTGTGCAGAGGGGGGATCTCACAAGGCAGAAAACACTCTCTTTAGTTCCCCACTGCAGGGCAGGTTTGTATCTAATGAGGAAGATGTTTAAAAAAGTCTGACAGACAAGACAAGGATCATCGTGGAGAACCACATGCATCATCTCCAGGCTGTTGTGATCAGCTTCAAGTCCTCCCTCAGAGACTATTTAGACACAGGGTTTCACAGCACCAATTAGGGTTTTTTCATTTGCAAAATCACACTCTAACAGGTAAACACTCCCTGACAGCCTGGCTGGTTATTATCTTGTGTTTTTTATTTTTTGCTCAATATTTTTTTCTTCTTGGATGGTCTGTTGTGTTCTGAAGCTGGATTTCACATCAGGTTAAATGTTGCAATTACTACAATTTGACAAGTAAGCATCCCACAGTTATTCAAATAATGATGTAGTAAGCTACTATTGTTTGAGTGCCTTTGTGACACATAGCTTTATAACAAAAAAGACTAAAACACTTTGCACAATTTGACAGTTTATTATTATCTCATTCATATGCTGTTCTGTTGACATTAGAGTATTTGGATAAACTTTTACAAAGCGTACTAATTGAGCATAACTTTATCACAATGACAGTGGAGCATAGTGTGTATTAATAGTGATGAAAAAATAGGCAATTTTTCATGGATTGTTTTGCTTCTTTTTCTTTCCTTCGGGATGCATATATTTAGAGATTTTTCCCACCAGCTTTCTCATCCTGCTGCAGGTGATTTTATCAGAAAGTCAGTTTGGACTCAATTAACTCTAGCCTGCACTTTGACCCGAGTTTTTTCAAACATCATATTGACATTTTGGCAAATATGTAACGTGGAAAATCATTCAACACCTTGCACTAAAATATCCCAAAAGACTATTAAAGCTTCCCGGATGAACAGTAAAGGTGAGAATGTCCAATGCAGAAAAACGAGTGAAAATGGGATTGGACACCAAAAAGATTTACAAATAGGATGATAATGAGTTTAACTGGGCTGTGCAAGTGCATTAATTGAGACATTTGTTTAACAAGAAACCCTTGATGCCCAATCAACTTTGATATAAGCTCATCTGCCTATACATATTAAACTTGCCTTTATCATGCTGAGACAAATTAATTGCTTCTTCTTTGCTGTTCGTCTTCTTCCCCAGGAACTGCTTTGTGCTAAAGTCACTTAGTTCGGCATAATACAATGTTTACCACTGACAGCTTGCTTTATAGATGGGCTGAAAAGAGACCGCTCTTTGAAAAGAATGAGTGTTTATGGACAAAAGATGTCTGCTTGTTTAGACATGCTATTATAGATAAATTTGTGAAAGGGATTTTTCATTACTGCAGGTAAACTACAAATGTACATTTCCTTGACAACTTGAATTATATTATCATTATTGCAAGGTTTTACAGTATAACATAAATTAGCATTAAGCCCAGCAAACCATGCAGGTCTTTACCATAAGCGTATTCTTTGGTTATATCTGGTTTATATTTGTTTGTTGTGACACACAAGTATATAATCAAACCAAACTGTCTGAAACTGTGATAAAAACAGGGCCAGGTGATTTATATCAGATATTGCAGGTTTTCTAACAGCTTCCCAGCTCCTATACATGTTTCACCCACTCCCATTCCCTACCCAAACACAGCAAGCTTCATGATATCAACTATTAAAATTAATAGGCACCATGCAGATCACTGTGCAAAAATTAACAATGTACAAGGAAAGTGTGAGTTGAGCAATTATGAGTTGCACAGTGTTGCAGAAATCACATTTCCCTCACTATGTTCTTGCTGTATGTGCAAGAAGAAGTCCATCTAATTATTTGGCAAGTGTTAGCAGAATATGTTATTCTATCCAGTTACGCTGGAATAAAATAATTATAAAAGAGAAAAAGAGGAAGGGAGGAAACAGTTGCATTATGTGTTGAAATTCAAGGACAAAAAAAAAAATTTGTGAAAAATGTGAGACTGTCTGAATGCAGTAGAGTAAGAAATGGTGCATTTGATTTAGAAGGGCCCATGGGGGATTGTCTTTATTTGGTGGAGATTAATGGAAATATCTAAGAGCTGATGAGTTGATTCCCTAAAATCACCCCTGGAAACCCCCGGTAGGCTGAACAGACTCATTGCACAATATAGATATCCTCTGGACTACAAGCTCAGCTCTATTTTTAGCCTGTAGTTGTTAACATTTTGGCAAAGATAGACTATTAAAAGCATGCCACCATTTAGAAATTAGTTGCTTCTAAGTACTATTTTTATTGCCAACTGTGGCAAGTAGTGTTTGCCAAGTTGTCTTAATGAGCTGTTTGCTGCATCTGCTGCAACCAATCTATCAGCCAACACTGTTGTTAAAGGAGCCAAAATAAGTGGCCAGACAACAATTGTTATCCTCCTGATTTTTTTTTGTTTTTTTGGGTGTTTTTTTTTCAGAATAAATAGATCAATATTTAGCATTTGAATATAGCAGGTTTACCTGGATCCTCAATGTCCAGATTCTTGATCATCCACTGTACAATATCAGAACCTGAAATGAAAAAAACACATATATATGAATCACTGGCATAGCTTTCATGTTCACAGAGTGCTGAACCTTTTTGTATATAGGTGCAAATAAAAGGGAAACCAATGACTCTATTAACCATACCCATCTCACCATCATTATCACAGTGCACACCAACTCATCTAGCCTTGCATCATGTAGGTGGTTAATAGGCCATCCAGTTCCAAATATTCTTTCTGTCAACCACTCCAAACCAGCTTTTTGGCCATTAATGTAAATAACCAGGGTACAATGGCATAATAAAGCATGTATTATGTACTGCATGACTAAACAATTTGTCTGATTCAGAGCACTTAATAGGTCAGTTTGTCACAATCTGCACTGAAACCTGTCACAAACAAACTGAAACAAGAGAGTCCATTTAGATTTTTTGAGTTAAGTCCCCAGATGGCCTATATGTCACTTTCACTAATGTGAAGATGAAACTTTTTGCATGATGGATGTCATCTTGCATATTCACAATCTGTGAATGTAACTGAATCATTTTCGTATCTCAGAAATACATAACAGCATCTTTTTCCCCTGGGCATTTTCACACCCCAGCAAGACATGTGACTTTGGCACTTTGGCTATATATTTTCCAAGCTATTATTACTGTCTGTCATACTGACAGGTGAGGGTGTGTTGAGGAGACGCAAGCCACAGAAGGCAGAAAAAAGGTGCGAAATGGAGACATGGGGGAATTCATGCAGTGAGGCGGTCTAGCCCTATGGCTGTCTCTGTGTCCATCAAGCCACCACGCTGTCGTCTGCATTTCGTCTCTTCATTTCTCTTGCGCGGCGGCATACCCATGCTTTTCAGTGCCCCATAACAAGATGAGATTTTCAATGGATTAGCATCATTAGTATGACCCCATTTTCATCAAAGTTGACCCACTTTCTAAGAGAGCTTAAATAAGATGTATAAGTAATTCTCTAACAAGGCTGCTCTCTGAAATTATTATTATGAATTGCTTTACATCAACATGTGCACTTTTGGATAGGTTTGAATATTTGTGCAGGTGCAATCATGTTCCTGCATCTATAGAATCAAAACAAACTATATTCCATGTAACTGAAAGCACAGGATTATAGTGCAACACATAGTAGAGAATGGAAAAGTCCAAATAACAAAAATAAAACCCAGACAGGCTTCATATCTTAATGTAAACATATAGTATAGTTTTTTGTGTCCCATTGTAGTCACAGCACATGGCTGTAGATTTCTCCTTTATATCTTTTTAACACCACCATCAGTTAGCCAAGGTCAGACTACCTGTATAATCATGTATAAGATGGGAAGGACTGATCCTCACTACTTGCTGGGTAAGGCTTTACAGCCAGGCAGCGTGCACTGTGTGGCAGTGATGAAATGAAAAGATAGCAAGCTATTGTGAAGAAACAGCTTGGCATGTTTTGCTGTTCTTGTGAAGACGGCAGACGTGAAGCTCTGTTTACTGTTATAATAACACCATATAAAATTCTGTAAGCCATCATGTCTTAGCATAAATCCTTTTAAACTACAACAGAAGAGTATTTGGCTTATTTTGACACATCATCATGCCCCGTTATAAAGAAGACACAAGTCTGCAGCCTTCATTTTTTTGGCATCTGTTTTGCAAATCAGACCCCACAACAGCTCAGCTTAGCCATAACACTAATTATAAAATCAGATGCCGCTCCTGCCATTTGTCCATGCAGGCAAAACCACAGGTATGGATGGGTTTGTCCATCAACTGGTCTTTAAATGTGCTTTTTTCTCTGTTTCATTTTTGTTTTATATTCGTACACTCAAGCATTGAGCCTCAAGGTACATGGGGTTGGGGCCTGCGGGCAGCAAACAGCCGCAGGGCTCGGCCAGCCAAGCGAACAGCCGCGAGCCTTGCATCCTTGATAGTGTTGAAAGCAATAGAAAGTGAATATGTTACAATTGCGATCCTTCATCTTGCATTCTTCCTTTTATAATTTAGTTTCCTATTCCTGAAAATAATTCCCTGGTTCAAACATGTTTGACAGTTTTACCTCTAAACTGGCCACTGCAGGGTCAATAGGAGAAACCCTCAACCAGGTAGCAAGAGATGTGGATGGGTCCAGAATCTAGATTAGCATGTTCTTATGTGTCCCATTCACAACTTTAAGGGCATGAGAAGGTCATTGTAGCAAAAACTTTCAATTTTTTGGAGGAACACAGATGAGTGTTTGTGGGATTGAAAACTGCTGGAAATGGACTTTTACTAAAGCACTTGTATTAGATTATTGAGGTCTTGAAATTCATAGAAACCTGTGTAAGCAGAAGATAAAAATTCTGCTGAGAAAAATTAAACAAACGAGCAACAAAGCATGCATGAGAGGAGGATAAATAAAGGAAAAGAAGAAAGGTGGGAAATTTCACAATCAACTGTGAATTCCTAATTCTTTAAATGAAGAAAAAAAATGATTACTTACTAACCTGTACAATGTGTATCATGTTTGAGCATATACAGAAATCAAATCATTCTAAGCTCTGGGTCTAAGGCTCACATTAATGTGAAAACACCTGACAAAAATGTCACAGCGTAACCGAGAGCAATGCACAGAGACACTAATGAGACACACTCATCACATACACAAACAATTAAGCCAGAATTTGGAGCCTTAAATAACAAATAATTATTATCCAAACAGAGAATATTATTAAAATAAAAATACAGAATTTTTATTAGCATTGTCACTGAGAGAGGAAGAAAGTAACACAGAGACTTGCATTTAAGAAATTAGCTTTTTAAGAGTTGACACCAGTCTGCAAAAAGATTAAAATCCTGTGTTAATATTGTGTTGTTCAACGTGCTTCACATCCACCTTTGATCCACCTGAGCACATATTGGGATTTTCTGCGGTGTCTGCCACTGAGATTTTCGCAGAAAATCTGTAAGTTCTTGTTGATTGGTCCTCCACGGATCAGGACCTTTTCATTTGACTTGATTCTGGCGGGTGTGAACAACTTGGACTCTTTGTCATATTCCTCAATCTGTTTCTGAGCAGTTTCTGCAGTGTGGCAGAAAGCTCTGTCCTGCTGGGAAGATGCTGTTGCAATGAACAAGTGTGCTGGGTCTGCAAAAATGTGGTGGGTGGTACTTGTCAAAGTAACAGTGACATGAATGCAAGGACCCAAGGTTTTCCAGCAGTGTACTGTTTGTAAGGAACTGATTGATGCTATTGGTTTCACCTGTCAGGGGTTTGATCTTTGGTCTGATCAGTGTAAAAAGCTACTTCAGTAAAGTTTTATTTACGTATTGTCAGGCATCACAACATGTAAAATGGAGTAGCTGCAGTGTATGACATGTTTACAAAACACTAAAAAGAGCTAAGAATTCTGTTAAAGGGACTATACCCGATTTCACGTCCGGCTAGTTTTGGCGTGACGCTCTTTCTCTGCCAGGTTAATTTTCGGAACGTCCAGACTCCAATCAGCCAGTAAAAGCGTTCCCATAGTGATCTGGTATTAT
>JAVQJG010015768.1:0-11342 GCA_036024015.1 Craterocephalus amniculus | reverse complement strand
AATGTTTAGTTCTGCTTTGAGTTAAGGTTGGGAAATCAAAACAAAGTGGTTAAGTTCAGGGATTACAACTTAGTGGTTTAGTTAAGGTATTAAAAATTAAATGGGTAAGTCTTAGCGTTAATTATTAATTGGGTACGTTTGGGGATAATAAAAAAAGTGTTTAGGCTTATGTTTGACTTCTGTCATTGCCCCTTGACCTGAAATACATATTTGTATAGGCATGTACTGGGTGGCTAAGGAGCAGTCTGCCAAACAAAAAGTCAATGGATTGATTCAAGGCTTCCCCTATCTACATGTCCAAGTGTCTTTGGTGAAGGCCGTGAAGCCCACATTGCTTCTCGATGTGGGATGTGAATGTTAGTGATAGTGGAAAGCACTTGGTATGTAACGATAAAAGTGCTGTATGAATGTGAATGGGTGAATGTGACATATGATGTAAAAATGCTTTGAGTGGTTAACATCACTGAAAAACTAGTTATTTAGGTGGTAAACTGAATGCACTAAAACCTAAATGCTAGCTTTATTAAAATTAGTTAGGTAGTCATGTTTAAGGTTTAGAAACACAAGAGTTGGTGTTTAGGTATCACAAGCTTAAACAATGGCTGGTTGTGATGTAATCAAGTGTCTTGATTTAACTTGTACTGTAATGTAGAGGAGATCCCATGGAGAGGAGCAACTGATGTGTCAGATGCCAACTGTGATCTTAATGAATAAAATCAGATTTGATTTATACATTAAATGGCTGAGTTTAGCTATTTAAATATAGATGGTTTTCTTTAGGCATCAAAACTTTGTTGATTACTTTAACCATTAAAAACTTGGAGGTCAGGCTAAGAAACATGTGATGCCATGCCTGGAATCAACCTATCCTTACATTTACTACATGCCAAATATCCTTTAGCTATATTTAGCTTGATTCCTCTCCTTTGCAGAAAGACATAAAACATGATTTGTAAAAATAATGGACCGGTCTCCATTTTTCCACTGAAAGTAGTTCTTGTTGATCCAAAGAGAAATGGGTCAAAAATTAAAAAATAGATAAACAACCTAAACTTTATTCGTATATAAATTATCATGATCATTCTGTATGGACACATAAAAGCAAAAAGAAGATATTTTGTCTGGAAATAGTTAGTTTTTTCTACACTGACGAAGCGAAAGGACTGCACAAAGCAGGGACTGATGGGAAAGTTGGTCCTTCTGAAAAGCAATATATTTATCGTATCTTATCATACTTGGTTGCACCTCCTTTGCACTGTACATTTAGTCTCCATATACCTGAGAAAATTCCCACCTGTTAGACATAACTGCAAGGTAAAACGAGTAAAAAACAATCTGCAAATGATTTATGTTGTTATTCTCTGACCATTATTTTGTGCAATCAGTTTTTATGCTGTCTTCTCCCAGTCTGTTAAGAACTATTTAGTTTAAAAAACCATCAAGAACAAACTTAAAAGATAAGAGCCGAAAGAAAAATAGTTAAAGTTACTAAAACATTCTTGAAAATACTATAAAGATGACAAATGCTTTTCGGAAAAGATCAGCTGATTTTGCAACAACAGTGACACATTTCAGAAAAGGTTAAAACTGGAAAACAAAGGGACGGAGAAGTTGTATTATGCTAAAAAATGTTGGAACCGTTAATTAGGTTAATTGTTAACAGGTCACTGGCATCACTGATCAAAAAAGAGAGAATCCCGAGGCCAAGTGCTTGTCAAAGGTTTAAAAGGCGCGACGGTTCATCGGCGTTTGTGTTTACCACTCATTAGCAAGTAGCTAAGGAGAGTTAACACGGTGAAAACAGTAAACAGCAGCTGCCATCTGCTTTGTGCAGCGTTGTGTGTGGCAGCTGAAACTGAGACAATAGCACAACTGAAAACAGTTTGTAAACAAAACTCTGTGTGTGTGTATAGTGTGTACAGTTGAGCCAGAGTATTCCCATATTTACCAGCACGTCTAATGAACCACACACAAAGGGATTATTTCTAATAATACGAACTAACTCGGATTTACAGTTTTGATGGGATTACAGAGCAATCTGATGCTGAGACGATTGTGTGCTGTCATTCTGACTTTTAATATTTAATCTGGGCCCTTGCTTGTAACGAATGTCCATCAAGCATCCTGTTCGCACAAGCATCTGATATCAAAGCATACTTTTAATACTCTCGTTTCTTTTGATGAATATTTTATACATAAAGTTTTATGATTTGAAAAGCCTTGATAGCTTACAAATAAACCATTCGCACTCGTTACCATTCATGGGTTTTGACCAAGACCTTCGCTCACGACAGAATGTCCTCATATTCACTGTCTTTGTCAGCCAAATGTCTGTGGGAACAAGCCAACTGTGGGGATACTTACTTTGGGCTTAGCTTATTTGTTTTTCCACTTCTCTGTACGTGCCTACTGCAGCTTTGCTTAAGCTCTGTCGCTGCATGTGTGTGGATTCTTAGTTCCCATGCCATCTGATGTCAACAGGCTCCTTCAGCAACAGTAATCCATCCCTAAAACTCTCCAAGATCAGTTAACAATGGCAACAAGCAGAGCTACAGCCAAGTTTCACACAAGCGCTGTTTCAAAACTCGAGGAATCAAAACATCAAGATTGTTTCAAAGGTGCTTATCAAAAGCATTAAATCGCTTCGCTTTTGTACACTTGGGTAGAAAATATAAGATTTTTATTTTGTCATTAACATATAAAAAGGAATAAACTATATTTAAGTGCTTAACAGCAGATGTCAAACGATTTCAGTCTCATGTTATTTTGGTGCTCATAAGATGGAAAATTGCTTAAACTGATCGATGTGATGATTGCATTTTTTCCATAAAAAACAGGAGATCTGTCGTCATATGTGTAAACTAATAACAGAAGAGAGATTATCTATAACCAAGGCATTGCATCACACTCCAAAAGATGACTTTTCTAAACATAACCCTTCAAGGTCAGTCTCTTCACTGTTCTCCACTAGTAAGCAGTCCATTAGCAGCTCATCTTTCCTTAACCTGCTGGCATATTTGGGAGGCGGTGTTGGGGAGGGCAGTGCTGAGATGACAGAACTGTCAACACGGCTCTCTTACAAGGCTGAGCACTGCCATTAGTTTCATGTGAGAGGATGGGTTAATTATAAGATTTGGTTACTAATATGGAGCCTTTCAGAGGAAGTGCAGAGCTTATACCCGGTAATTAGACATAAATCGTTTGACTGAAGTAAATGTGGGGATGTGGGGGAGGGGTGGGTTTAGCAAGCTCACACTTTGTCTTTAGTAAGGGAGAACACATAATCAGGAAAAACAAAGTGAATGTTACCCAGTTTTTAAAAGCATTTACATTGAAAAGCAAAGCAATGTGTACTGTATTTTCCAGACTATATTAAACTTATTTTCCTAGTTTTGCCAGTCCTGCAATTTACAGTCAGGTGCAACATATATATGTATAATTTTACATGTTTTTAAAAGTTAATTTATACTGAGACATGAACCAAGAAGCAAGCGTTACCATCTGCAGCCTCAGAGGGCGCTCTAGCCTTGTAATAACTAAAAGGCAATTCTGTACCGAAGATAAAGAATTCAACTGAATCAGTGCTGTGGAATGAGATCTGAGACCAAAGAATATTGACAAAAATATTGAGAAACGGCCCGCTTTTGTGAGCTTACTTACTGGTACGTAGCTTGTCTGACTTGCTGGTTATGCTAACTCAGTCTATCCAGGGACGTTTTTCATGCTATTATGTAGCTAAACTGTTATTTCTGTTTGTTTTTGTGTTTTTTTCCAACATGTCCTGTTCAGCATCATAGTAAGCAGAATGATGGTGTCTCATTGCTTTGTTGTATTGGACAGATTTTGCTTTGCCAAGAGGAGCTTTATAAATTTACTGGACGTGATAGTGTTCTGACTCTGCATTTTGCTTTAAAACTTACCTGTAATATTATGTAATGTGTTTTGCATTAACATACCAGAGAACTACTCCAGTTGTTGCTCTGTGTAGTTAAATAACTCACCTTTCCACTTTACATTTCTGTTCATGCTCTTTGATTTTGTAAAACGAATTTCTGAATAAATGTGACGTATAGTCCTGTGTGACTTATTTATGGTTTTTACCTCTTCGTGGTGCATTTTTTGATTGATGATACTTATAATGGGAAATATACAGTACTTTGTAACACATATGTACACAATTCTATATATTTAAAATGATCTTGATATTAATTGCAACTGTTTAAACCAAGCCATGCAGTGGGATGTATAGCGTAAATGTTAAAGGAGGAGTGAGGAACCTTGGCCTCATCCTGCATGTTTTCCATGCATCCATGCTCCCAACACACCTGACTCAAATTAATGAGCCACTGTGACAGGCTGTCGGATCCATTTCATTTGAATCAGGTGTGTTGGAGCAGGAATGCCTGCAAAACTTGCCGGAATGCATCCCTCAATGACCAGGGTTCGCCACCGTTGGGTTAAAGGAACAATCAAAATGTGGTGTCGTATTAATATAGGAGGAGAAGATCTTGTTGCCAGCTAGAACAAGCAATAGCACACAAAACTCTGTTTAAATTATTTAAACAAGAGGTCAGTCCCTAAAAAAGCTTTAGTGTTTCTGTATCTCAGCGTTGTTGTGTATACTGGGCCTTACACAATTAGAAACAAGGCAGGATTTGTCTTAACTGCTTTGTGTGTCCATCTACACACAAAGAAGTCATAGGCGTTCAAGCTTTTTCATGCATTCACCTGCTTTGGTGTATAGAGGTGTTTGTCTGAAGCACTTGCCAGCTCAAAATACAGACTAACCGATTTGATGGGTATTTCTCCAAATTAAAGCTTACATTTTTCCTGAATAATTGAGGATCTATGCTGTAAAATTAGTCAACATTTTTAAAAGAATCATGTAATATCTTGCACAATAGCCATTTTGGTTTATTTGACCACCACTTCATTCACTAGATGCAGTATTGTTTTTATCAGCGATGATAAAGACTAAATCATTTCGTTGATGGCCCTTTTTTTTTACGATGATAACGAGACAGCGACGGGCTGAATGAAAATGTTATATGGTCTGTCCGTGGCGGTGAGCGTGCCAACATTAACTGGCAGCAATCAAGTCCAGCATAGTTTAAACAAACGTTTAAACTAACTAAATCTGAACTTTAGTTTGCGCAGCCTGTATAGGCGTGATGAAGAACACCTAGATAACACTGCAAAAGATAAAGGAAAGAATACTCTCGTGATTTTTAATGCTGATGGGTGATGAAGCACTAAAAACCAAAAAGAAGGCGTCCAGCCACTGCATAATGAGCAGCAGTTCTGGTCTCTAATTTGCCCCACATGTGATGTCAATTGACACTGCATGCGCATCCTCAACAGCTCTGTGACAGGAAGAAGATAGTCGCGTTTAATTCAACTACTGTTTACTAGATTCGTTTGCAGCAGGCAATTAACCCAGTACCACAGAAAGCTGCTAAAAAGTGTCACTGCAGTTACTCACACCACCCGTGGAGTCACTTGTGAGTCTCATTTCTTCATCTTACCCCTAGTCCCTTTAAATATGCAATTTAAAACTATTCAGAAAAATTGCAGTCTATGGATTATTGTCTCGTGCTGCTGCAGTATCAGAGCAACCCCTTCCACATGAGAATAAAAATAGAGCTCAAGCAGTAAGAACCTGCAGCTGCAAAAAGACAAAAACTATTTTTTTTTCTAGGCTTTACATAGGCTACTAAATGCTGAAATCATTTTTTAATAAAACTTCAAAGAGTTTTAGGGAGTGGGGGACCTGCAAAGCTTCATGATTTGATTTCACAGTTTTTTTAAGTGGATTTCAATTGTTAAAAGACTGATAATTTGTTTTTTTCCGGTATTTAATCCTACTAAAACTGATGAAAACTTGAGTAAAACCCTTTCAAGTTTTCATCAAATATGTATTTTTGTCAAAAAGACTAAGACTAAACCTCAAATGCCTGCCAAAACCAACACTGGCCAGAAGGACAGAAACCTACAAAATGTGTGTGATTTAACAATATCTGTATATACAGCTGACTCTTCAGTGTGTGTAAGTGGTATGCTGTCTAACTTCGCCTGGTTGTAACCAGTTATCTGTTATACTGTACTATAGTGTTATACTCTGCGACCTTGGTGAGCTTTCTATCTCAAGACATAAACAAAGTCTTCTCCGGCTGCCTGCTCTGGCTAAATTGAAACTTGAGCTTACAGATTCTCAAGAGAGAAGAATAAGAATTTATTCCACCTCTACAATAAGAAGGTTACTATGTCCATGGTATGAGAGAATCACAGCAGAAGATGTTGAGTGATATCATGAGGGATTACAATAACAACAGGGTCGGAGTTCAAAGAGCGAGCAAATGAAACTATACTGTGCCAGTTGGTTTGCAAGCAATTGAAGTTTGAAAATTTAATACTCTATAGCGCATATGGCAAAATAAATGTGTGGCAATCCGAGTGCTGCAAATAAAAATCAAATGTGTAGCAAAGAGAATTCCACAAATATAGCAATAATAAAAATTAGTTGTGTTCACACACAAATATGCAGCTGCAATGACAGCAAGATGATACAAAGGGAATGCAATGTTACAATGAGTCATGTTCATCGAGGGAGCAACTCTATAAGGGTGAATCAGCCGCTCTGAAACTCTCCAACACTCACTAATGTATTAGCAGTATGACTAACCATGCCACACTCACAGCCTTTGACCACTAAATTTTAAAGGTGCATTTTGTGAAGTGTCAGCCATGGTAGTTTCATTATTCACATTAAAAGGTTAAAACAGGCCTGTGACTGTGTTTCCCCTGGATAAATGCACAAGTAGATCTTCATATGCTAATAGACACTCATAAACACATACAGTAATTCATTGTCTACAGTTGGCTCAGTCCCTGCGCAAATTTTCTCTTTCTAATTACAATTAAAATAGTCACGCTTGTTTTCATGCAGCATAGGCAAACCAGCAAAAAGCTGAGAATGGCTTGCTTGTTTGTTGTGGTCGGAATAACAAAAGAGCATTCAAAAGCCATGGCTTGTATCCAGGCTGGCTTTGTTTGGGAGGGCAGAAGGTCATGTCTCTTTCTCTAGCTGGAATATTAGTAGCATGTCATAAAGGGGTTAAAAGGTTGGGGGTTCAAACCTCACAACATAGACTGATATCTGTTTAAATGCTGACAAGGTAACAAAACTGTTGAATCAAACAACCTGAAGGATGTAACACACCACAGACCAGCAAGAACTGCATCACATTAAAGAAAGAAGAGTCTACTCTGCTACTGTATTATATGGATCCACTTTAAATGCATCTAGCTTAGCATCAGTTGAGTGCTAACTGAGGGCTGGAGAGTTTATACAAAATCTTGGAATGATTTCACACAGCAGTTGATCAACCAGCAGAGTTGATCAACTAATATAAACAGTCAGTATAAGATGGCGCACACTTACAGCTAGTATAACGCTTTACATCGCTAAGTAACTTAATGCTGTCGTAGCCAAAAGCTGGGTTTCCTTGCGTGTGCGGCGGGACCAGCAGAGGCTACAGACCCTCTTCGTTTATACTACAGCATAGGGAAAAGTGCCGGGTCGTGGCGTCCTTTCTGGATCTCCATACAGCGTTAGGCTGGTACCGGTCAATTAACTCCGCCAGGCGGAGTTTTTTCAGTGTTCCAAAATAAAAATCTACAATCCATTAATTCCATGCAGTGATCAGTCTTTATAAGCAGCTGTAAGATGAGCTGCACAGTCCGTTAATTTTCCACGGCAGCAATGATATGGCGTTTCTGCCAGCACTGCTGCAGCAAATAATTAACAATAAACCAATTATGTCTTTGTCAATTTTTCGATGTTCAGGAATTCATTATATTTGTCTCATTCATTAAGGAGTAGGCTACAGTACAGAATGTGTATTAGCAAAGCTAATCATACTACAGGTGAAATTAAATGAGGAATACTTAATTCCAGCGGGAAATTCAGTGTTGTAGTAGTTTTTTTTTTTTAGTTTTTTTTTTTAGTTGTTGAATAAAGAAAAAAGAGAGAATGTATTCGTCAATTGCAATTATTTGTCTGACAATTAATCGTCTCCAGAAATTCCTAATCGTGACAGCCCTAGGTGTGTTCTATTTGAGCTCGGACTTTCCATCTTTAAAATGGGAAGTTTCAACTGGAACAGTCTCCTAAAGTCAGAGGACCCTCACCAACCCCGACTTCCTGCTTAAAGATGGCTGCGCCCAGTGTTTACAATGTAGCAGCCCCCTAATATCACTTTTATAAGCACCTTTGACCAGTTTTTGTTGCATTAATTCAGCTGTACACTTTATTGTTGGAGATAAATGTAGGGAGATGCTGCTGTAGTGCAATTCACATTTTTCATGAACTACCCATTTTTTTCTGTAAATAGCCATTTACAATCCAAGAAGCAACTTTCATTTTTCAACATTTTGGGTAAACAAGAGCACTTCAGTAATTGTGTGAGGCAAGGACTGACTTGTTAGTGTTGAGTGAGTTGGGAAGTGAGTCTGTGTGCAGGTTCGTCTGTTCTGAAGTAGTCACACCCATTGTCCCACCTCCAAGAGTCATCTGGTTTCCTGTAATACATATAAGGTGTGAACATGTGAAGCTCCATGAAAGCTGAAATGTGTCATTGTATATGTCATTTGTACATGGTTAGAGGATCCAGTTTACTAAGCTTGAAGTCCTCAAAGAAAATGTATGTAGAAAAAACTGCTGAATTGGCTTTACCAATAGCATTGATGGGTCTCATCTGCTGCTGAAGTTGCTGTTGTTGGGCCTGGGAGTTCGGAGCACCCGCAGTCTGTCCTGGGGCCTGCTGGGACTGAGCCTGTCCAGTGGCCTGGCTGCTATAGGGTAACCCAAGTGCGGCGTAGGCTCTCTGCATAGAGCTGGGGTCTATAGGGGCAGGAGGATTGATGTTGGGAGGAGTTTGCTGGCCCACACCAACAGAGGACATGGAGTTCTGGAGACCCGCATTTGGGGAACTCAGCATGGCTAGGGAGAGAGACAGAAACAAGTTTAAGAAACCCAACTGTGATGCAGTAACTAAACTGGTATCAGTGTGCTGTGCTGTCCATCTTGCAGATTTAATGACACCATGTTTTGTCCATATCGTTCAACCCTAGTCATAGGAGTAAAAGTAAGTCTCCATGACAATAGTTACATGATAGCCTTAAAAACAAATAGAAAGAAAAAAAATTATTAAACTTAGTTCCCTCATAGTGGAGAGTAGCAGCAAACATAAAGGGAACGAGAACACAGAAATTAAACATTCTGGCATGGTATGTACACTACATTACAACTTCTTTGCAGGTCTCACACCTGCCAAGATAAAAAAATCAAGGCATCTGGGAAGAAAAACAGATGTTTGTCTGTTTTTTTTTTAAAAAAAAGTCCAGGCATTTGTTTGCTGAATAGTTAATGTGGGTAATTCAGCCATTTTTTGCAGCCTGCAGCTGAGGAAAGTGACTTGATAATGGCGTGTCTGAGATTGCTGCTTATACTTACGCTGCTGGGTGTGTTTGTCGCTAGCATTCTTCAGCGGCAAGCAGACGGGACAGTCGTGTCGTGTGCAGTTTTTCCAGTGGGAGATGATCTGTCTGGATGATGCACAGTGAGCCACTGCAAGGGAAAATGAGGGAAAGATATTAAGAAAAAAAAGATCTGTAAATCTCTTAACCATAATTGAGTCCTACTGAACAATTATACAGATAAAATATTGCTGTATACATCATATCTACATAAAAAATGTCAGCTACTATATTGTGCTTCATTTTGAGTCGCATATTCTCTATTTTGGCTGTGTGTTAACTCATGATGGAAATGGTATATTTCCTTTCCTTTACCAGAGCTTCAATTAAACATATGTCCCCAGTAGTAGTAGTAGTAGTAGTCCTTTATTGTCATTGTAACATGTACAAAGAAATTTCATAGTGCCAGACAGTTGTGCATGCTAAGATAAAAAGATAAGAATGCTACATTACCATAAAAAAACTACACAATAAATACATCATCACCATCTTCCCGCCCTGCACTAAGGCACTAAAAATACCACACCCATACATGCTCGTCACATATTGCAAAATCTCAACACATGCACGCGTTTAGTTAGAGGTTGTTATGTCGTTGAGGATTCTGATTGCTGTTGGATAAAAACTATTTTTAAGTCTGTTTGTTCTTGCTTTAATTGATCTGTACCGTCTGCCTGATGGCAACTGTTCGAACAGAGGGTGACCAGGATGGGAAGCATCTTTTACAATGCTCTGTGCTCTCTTAGTACAACGGGCTTTGTGAAGGTCATCCAGCGAGGGAAGAGGGCAGCCGACGATCCTGGTGACTTTTTCTGCCATTACATGATATTCGTATAGTTCACGTATAGTTTGCTTTTTCTCCGTGAGCAGCGGCTCCAGCTGCTCACCCTCCCTCCCCCGTTATGAAGCGCTCGCGCATCATCAGCAGCAGCTCCAAGCTGCAGTACGAGCAGGAGACGCTCACCTTCTCCATGTTCAGCCTGAGGATGCTGCTGCTATTGATCATGCCCTGATAACTGCTGGGTATTAGTCATATTTATGAAGAGGAAGGACAAAAACTGTTAAAAATGTGACATGTTGGACTCTTAATTAATCAAAGCTAAACTAAATAGATAAAATGGTTGATAAATAATATATAATTGTATAAAAAATTAAAGCCGCAAGCGGCGATGGAGGCCCTCGCACCTCTGGCGCCGCTCGGCCTATTGCACCGCCGCTTCCACGCACGACCTCCCTCAGCTGCACACACACGACGTCAAATTACTCCAGGAATCATTTCCTCACAATCCCTGCTGTCAATGTGATACCAGCGCTTCAAACTCTCCACATGTACAGGGCGCCACAGATACGCCCTGTAACATAGTAAAATTCTCCTTATCACGTTTGATCCTAAGGGTGTCATGATGATCCCAAACAAGTTTCAGGCCAATAAGAGAAAATCTCTAGGACTACATAGTGAAAATTTTGCCTAAATCACAAAGTCTAAAACAAGGACAAAATATGGCATCTTTCCCTAGATTGCTGAGTTCCTGTTTATAACTACTGATGAAAATGGACTTGTGTTCATCCCGAAATTATTTTAATAGACCAAAATCATCTATATAAAGATCTTGTTTAATTGGCCTGTACACAAAAGATAACGTCAAAATGTCATAAACAGTCTTAGAAATATGTTTAACTGAACTGAGCTATGTTCTTGAGACGATAATGACATTTTGATACAGAAATCAAATCCTAATCTGATGGGGATAAAGTGTGAAATTGCATCTTTCATGATCTGAAATGGTGTTACTGACTTCCTGTTT
>JAVQJG010015746.1:0-11681 GCA_036024015.1 Craterocephalus amniculus | reverse complement strand
GCCATTTCCCTTCAACGCGGTGCGGCTGGCTGTACGTGAAGGGATGGAGGGCCTTCGCTCAGTTCATGAAGGAAGCGGAGCTTCACATGCACGAACATGCACACAAAAGGAAACCACCCATGTAAACAACAGAGAGACGGTGTGTGACGTCATGCTATGTTCCAGATGGAATTACACATCTAGAGCTTCACATTGCACATTTTAATTCTTTCAACCTAGAAATGATGAATTTTCGCTTTTTGCTCCTTTAATGTAGAAAACAAGTGAACAACAACTAGTTGAGCAGCACTGGCACCATGTAGAAATAGTACTTTTTAAATGTCAGTAGAGCTTATTGTTAACCTTAATAAAACTTAAACATAACACAGAGTGTTACATATTTCAGTGCAGAATTAGATGTATTTCATGGTTGTTATGTATCGTCATGATTATTTCTGAACTGGTGTTTGTACTCACTTTGAGGTTTCCAGGATATCAGGAAGCTCCACCCAGCTAGCATACATGAAAGTGGTCGGCCAGCTGGAGCATCATGTTTACTAAGTGTAGCCTATGAATCTTGTTTTCTGTTGTCCGATTTTGATCTTTTTTTTAAAACAGGGAAGCTGCAGCACAAGATATAAACTAGGAATCAACCATGGAAAAAATGGTTCTTTTCCTGGTATGTATGATGTATGATTTCTGACAATCCTGCTCTAGTATGTGAAGCACATACCACTGCTTACCTAGCTTTTCTGCCTGTGGTCAATAGTGTAGTAAAATCCAGTTATAATATTTTTACACTGAAAGTGTATCTTGCTGCTATATGTAAAACACACATACGCATACACATACACACAAAGACATTCAGACAAACAGTGTACAGTCAGAATAACTACTCTTTATACTTTGATTTTATCATCGGGGTCTCAGTAAATCTCTCTTTAATTAATAAGCGTTGAAATACTGTCCAATTCAATAAGCTTGCTCATTATATATTATACATTCAGCAGAAATGCATATATCCATAAATATTCATGAAAAAAGGCAGCTTTCTCCTGAATTTGAATTGAAGTGAAATTACCTTAAAACTGAGACCTTTAGCCCACTCACCTTTCACTTCTGAACTTTGACACTCAATAGCTCTAACAAATACTTGTGCAATGGACGGGGGTGAGTAGGTGGGGGGGGGGGCTGCATTAATGTTGTTGTGGATATGTTTAAGATATAGGAACCACATGTGGAGAGCAGTGGGGACTCAGCAGGCCATATAGGCAGCCACCTACGGCACTGCAAGGGCGCCACTGTGAGCCATCGGGAAAAGAGAAGATAAAATTAAGTTAAGCAAAATCCTAAATAAACAATTATGCTTTCAAGTGATGTACAAAAACTGCCCCTGCACAATCAAACCCTTTTTTTCTGTATTCCGATTGACCTTCAATAAAAGAGGAGACCTTTGACAAAAATAATTAATAGCAAGAATTTATAGCCCAGACTGCCACCCTCTCTTATAGTCTGTCTTAAAAATAAAGAGATTACCCAAATACTCTCATTATTGTTTCTCATATTTTGAGTGACTTGCCAGGATCTTGTCCTACCCTGTGCACTGTGGGAAGTAGCAGGAGGGGATGAGTTATCTGGGGCGCATCTCAGGTAATGGTTAACATTGACAGATGTCAACAACCTGTCCAAACACTAAGGAGCAGCTTTCAGAAAATGAGGAAAAGAGACCCCCGCTGCGGGACTATTTGACAGTGGTCCATATTTTAGTGATGTGGAATCACAGTTGGATGATAATGATTTCCTTTGTTTAACACATTTGCTTTTAATCTGTCTGCTGCAGCTGCTTGTTTTGCTCATGCTATTCAGTAACTGGTAAATTTACGCTATCTGATATCACAGCTGTAGTCATTATTTTTAGTCTTTCATTTTTTTATTAAATTATGACTGGATGTTACAGTTAAACTTGGTAACTAATAACAGTAAACCAATCATAGTTAAATGGAGTTTATTTAAACAATACCTACTTTATATGAATAAGAATGAGACAACAAACTAAAAGGCAGTGCTAAAACAGTGTTGAGGCGCTGTCTGAATCTAGCTAGCAGTGAGCCAGCAAGCAGCAGCAATAGGTGAACAACAGCTGGAAACAAGTAGAGCCACTTTCACACTGAAATTACCGCATCGACACGTGTTTTTCAAAGCTGAGTTAACCCGCAATCAATCGGCATTTGGCTCCTTTCACATCGACAAAAAACGCGCGTCTGATCCTATGCTGGCAGCTGCGTTTCGTGATGCAATCACGCTGCGTTCACGTTAACGATGTTACCCAGAGCAACATAAATCTAGCCAAGTAAACAATAATTGTTGCCATTTTTCTGACTTGTGTAGCGTATTTTTAAGTTAAAGTTTTGTTTAAATAAAGTAAACAATTTAGAGCGAGTCAGACAGGAGTTAATGTGCTTTCTTGTTTTGCACTTTAGTCCGTCCAAACAACTCAGCGGGTGGCGGCCGATTTTCCCACAGAATGTAGGCTCCTGAATGCGTGCTCGAAGCATAGATGTTTTGTTACCATTGCATGAGAAGCAACTGGCAAGATGTCATGTTGTGGACATGTACCGCCCAAAGTCATCCTTAAATTAGCAGGTCAACCCGGGTCTGGCGTTCACACCGCATGCCGATCGGAGCCGAGCCGTTTAAAGCCGATTTTAACCCGGGTCACTTGCCGAGTCGATGGACGCGGGTCGACGCGGGTCGCTGAGCCTTATATATGGGCACCAAAAGCCGATTGAACGCGGGTTTAAACGGGTTTTTTGACCAGTGTGAAAGGGGTATAACTGCAGCCTCCCCCTCACTGCTCACACATTGTATTTAACATGGATCAGAACAAATGTAAAACTAAGCACTGAGCAGAAGCCAGCTCCACACTCAGTTTCATAATTAGTTGAAAAAGGATTCAGGAATTTCAAATGCTGGCATGCTCCAGTTGGGCTGGGCGATTTTCATATCTCATATAATCTTTTCTTTAATACCAATATCCAAAATATATCTCGATCTGAATTTTTTTGACCAAGTAAACAAAGAGACAGTTCAAGTTTACATCCTTTTATTAAGGATCAGACACACATGTGCATTAAATTGTTTGACTGAAATTAAAGTGTATGTGTATTAAAAAGATAAAAAAAAATACTTTTCAATGACCATAACAAAGATACAGTTGAGCAAAAAGCTAAAAAAAAAGCTTTAGTCAAAATAGGCAAACTCGATATAAACGATATTCCCTTATCCTATATCTTGTTTGAGAAAGTTTGGATATATCTAAAAATCTCAATATTTATTGCCCAGCTCTATGCTCCAGCTGTAACAGCTGACCACACTGACGGGAGATTAAAGACAAAAATAAACATTTTTACTCACTCTAATTCCGTTTTCTTGTGTTCCTTTCTCAGTATCTTCAGAACCAAAAAACGTCATGGTTGATCCTTGGGACAAGCATTTCCTGGAGTGCCCGGTGTCGTCCCATCATGCCCAGTATACCTGGGACAGCCCTGAAGGCCCCAAACGCTGCCACTTCGAGGACAAGCAGTGTATTCGTCTGCTTTACAATATGGGCCCTGATAAGACTGGAACCTACAAATGCGTGTCAGAGGAGAGGGGTTACAGGAAAGCCGTGGCAGAGGTCCGGCTGCAGCTGAGGAGCACGGCGGGCCGAACTGGAAGCCCACCAGTCTGGGTTTGTTTGATCGCATTTCTGATGACTTTTTGGTATTAGCTGCCAGACACATGGCGTGAGTTTAACAAAAAGGGAAAAAAAAGCAATTATTTTTTTCTAATATATTATGTTATTTTTCTAATATTTAAATATATATTAGGTTTTCCTGTTATTTTTGTATGCATGTATCTCATTGAATCTCATTGCAAAGTGCAATACCAGTCTTCTTCATTAATGTTTGCAGAGGTGCCATCATTGTTTGTGTCATACATTCAGTAACGTCCCAGAAGAAGCAGGTTTGTTATTCGTAACAGCAAAACTGCAGCGTTGCTGTGCAGCACTTTAACCAGTTTCACATAGCTGCACCGTGGTCTGATGGGTCAGAGTGTTCCCGTTTCAGTTCGGATGTCAGTGGGAATCAGACTGTTGCCTAGCTGTGGTTTTTATTTTGCTAGATTTTAATTATTGTTTACAAGAAAATGAAAAGAAAAAACAACAAAAAACTCATTCAGCCATTCATTTTCCACCACTTATCCAAGGTCAGGCCATGAGGGCAGAGACCCCAACTTCCAGGTTCCTCTGAAACTGATTAATATGAATTTGATATAAATATATATTAAATATAAATGCATTATAAATGAATGAGATACAGTAAATAATTCAAATATGGAATAAATTTGATCTCAAATCAATGATGATATAAATAATAGATAAAGTAATGAAATAATTTGCTGTGGCAGTATTCTGATGGTCATGGTCGTGCTGGAAGGTGAACTTCCATCCCAGTGTCACTTCTCTACAAAAGAGAATTTCCTCACAAATGTTCCCTTACAAAGCACCACCATCCATCCATCCTTCAGTGCTTCTCTGATGGAAAACAGCCCCACAGCCTGGTGCTGCCACCACCATGTCTGAGCCTGGCTTAGTGTTTTCCTAGTGGGCAAAAAACTTCAGGTTAAATCTTTTTAGACCAGAAAACCTTCTGTATGCTGGGGGAGTCTCGCCTAATTAACTCGTGGCACAATTCTGGTTAAACATTTCACACAAACGAATCTGCATGCCATCTCAGCTGGTAGAAAAAAAAACAGACAGGAGAAAGTATAACTTTGAAAGTTAAAGCCATTATTATTATTGTTGTTGTTGTTTTTATTATTATTATTATTCATAATAATACTTCTTATTATTATTTTTGTTGATCCTTCTTGGGTGGTGGTATTGTAGAATTCAGGAACCTTTCAGATATGGGCTATAACATTTGATATGACTTCTAAAGATAATTTTCTGTATAAGACCTTTTTATGGGGCTTCATAGTGGAATTACCTACCAGTTTTATTCCTGTACCAGTGTGGCCTGTTTTGTGTCGGTCCATTAGATGAATTAAGATCCATTTAAATGACAGGTTGTAATACAGAAAGTATTCACTATTAAGAAGCAGCAGTTTGTGTCCTAAAAACTGCATCACTGCCATCTTCAGGGTTCATCGAACTCCTGACTCTTTTCTTTAGCTTTACTTAGCGAAGGCTTGTAGTCATGTGATTTACACCACATGACTGACTAAACCAGTGTTTGCTTCAGGGCAGCTAAATAGGCTTTAGCTAATAAAGCAGCTGGTGAGTGGGAGAACTCCACTGATCATCTGTTAGCACATGTAAATGTTGATGCTATGATGAAGCCAAAGATGGAAAACCAGTTTCCTGGCTGGCTTGCAATAATATTGATTTAACCATTGTCGAGTGGCAGGAATGGATAAATGTCATTTGTGTTGGCAGTGCTTTGGAGCTTGAAGGTTCGGGGCACAAATGTTTAGTAAAGCAGCAGTTTTTCAGTGTGAATGTTAAGATTTCTCTGAGTGGATGTGATGCACTTTCCCAGTTTCCCATTTTAGTACTACCTCAGAGAATTAATGGGATTGCTGCATACTGAGCCAATTTTGTTTATATATATATATATATATAAATCCTGAGTATTAGCTGAACTCTGTGTTTTAAAGGTACAGTGGTCTGCAGAAAATGAAGTATTTTTTCTTATTTCTTCTTGAAATCACTGGAGGTGTTTGTTTGCCTCATTACTTTTCATGTGGTTGATTTAATGGCAGAAATGTACGAAGGTAAACAATTACATATCTTTATTTGAAGGATTGATGGTTGGACGTCCTGAGATGTTCCTTTTCAACCTGGAAATCGCTTAAAGGGCAACTTGTCAACAGTCTGCTCAAGTTAAACCATTTCTGGGGGATAGGTGTTGTTTATTAAAATTGTTGTAAAAATTTGACAAAATTAAAAAAATTTCTTATAAATCATGTATATATTTTCCTACTTATTATTTTCCAACTTTAACTGTGACTTTTTATATAATCAATTGCCGCATTTGCCTTTTTACTTTTTCTTAAACAATGTAAAATAAATGTTATTTATTAACTTCGTGTTTTCTGTCTTGCATCACCTCAGGATTTGCAGCACCACAAAGAAAACACACCTATTGTGCAGCCAGAGTTGAACAAACACTGACAGGGTTGAAAACACTTTCACAACTTGCATTGTGACGCATCCTGGACGCTAAATACCGGTTTCCTAAGTGTGGCTTAGGAAAGCTGTTGTAGTGTAAAAGATTATTTCGCAACAGTAGCATTTCTGAGATTAGGTGTTTTGTAGAAAAGTAGCATTAACTCATGTCCTTTTATTAAACCCAAACCAGTGCAGGATCTCATGGGGGTGGAGTGCATCACAAAAATATAAACCCCAGATGCCAGAGAAGCTGCAGGGAAATTGAATAGAGAGGCTCCAAAGTGAAGCTTGAAGCAGAAACTTTCTTGCTACACTGCTATGCACATCGCCATCAAGCTATTTCTTGTTATAAATTGCAGAAATTTCCGTGGAAACATGCCTGTGGATTGTTCAAGTGTGAACCAACTTCCTAAAGCACAGAGAGAGGAACTGATGTAAACTTTTCCCACCTCTGATTGTATCAGAATGGGAAAAATAAGACAGACACACAAAGGGAAGTAAGATATAAAGTAAAACTTTATCATGACATACAAGTTTAAAGCCCTGAGAACCATATCTTTATATTAACTAATATGAACAAAACTGAATGTGTGAAAACCACTTTGGAAAAGTGCTCCTCTTAAATACAATCAGCACAAACCAGTTTTTACAAGCATTCGTGTGTTTTGTCCCATTTTTTTTTCTTTTAGTTTGCTTTAATCAAAGAGAAAACTATAATAATATCAGTAATATCATTATTATCATGTCCATAATAATAATAACAGTACAAAAATATGCACAAACCCCACAGTTGAATTAATATACGGAGCATTGTACAAGCCAAAACAACAACATAAAATCGATAAATGAGGTATTCGATAACCACTTGCATATGCACCTGCTTTTACACAGATCAGGTTAGTTTTTAAACAATTTAAAACTGAATTTACTCTAAAATCAAAAAGACAAAAAGGTTCTGCAAACTTCCAACTTCACAGCTTCCTGAGTGACGAGACCTCGCCTGCAGTTATTGACGACAAAAACCTAAAAATGCAACACCAAATCCAAAGAAGCATTCAGCCAAGTGAGCGCAGCCTCCGCCAGTATTCGTCCCTCAGCGCAGCTTCCACAGCGAATGCATCGGCCCACTGCTCTGAGGTATAGTTGTACGACACAGGCACGACACATCACATACAGAACAGCTTCTCCACGCAGCGATTCGGGTTCAGACGCCTGCAGGTTAGTGAGGTGACCAGAGGGCTGCTGGTTCGAAGCCCACGCACCGGAGAGGAAAAGTGTATGACCAACCCTCAACACTTTCCACTCTGTGATCAGAGACCAACAAAGTGCTCTTCCACAGCAGAGGATGCTGGGCAGCTCCCAGTGAGCAAACCGGAACTGTAAGATGAACGCTGGAGAAAAACCTTCCCAATTAAACTGAATATTCTCCTCAAAGTCTTGTGTTTCTGCAGCATCTCCATCTCTTTTTCTATCAGATGCAGCAGTGGCGCCACCTGCAGCATCTTTACTGTTATTACATATATTCTCACTGGGGTGAACCCGCTTGCACACACTCGCACACGCACACATACAAAGGCAGTGAGGCTACGCTATCAAACAGTCTGTGGACTAAGCAGATGAAACAGACGGCTTGGACTTAGAAAGAGGGAAACATTTTAGTTAAACAGCCTAAATGATTAAGTTTAAACTGCTACTAAAAACAAGATCCGTGCGGACAAAAGAAAAGAGGAAAAAACCCACACAAATAAATATAAAAAACTCCGCTGTTAACACAACAGCAGGGTTGACAACTGGTATCAAACGTCTGATGAAATTCCCTAAAGAGAAAAAAAAAGAAAAAAAGTGATGACTCTCCTAAAGGATTAAACTTTAAGAGAGAGACTTTTCCCAGCCAGTTAAAAGGTGAAACCTGCACTGACCAGATCTCACCAGCAACTACTTTTAAGGCAGCGTCTATTATTCTCACCCTTATAAAACACAGTGACGTGTCCTACAGAGATGTGAAGGGTAGACCGAGGGCCCGACTGCAGCGCCGTCGACATTCCTCGACTATAATCTTCACAGCGTAACGTCTGCAAGACCTGACGCACAATGGCTAAAAATACAATCTAGTAAAAGCACCAAGGATGCCCACCTGATCACTCTGAGCTTCATACACAGGTAAATGCCTCACAACCGACACAGGTGAAGCTAGAAAATCCATTTTCATCCTTTCTGCTGTTCAAAAATACTAAAAAAAAGTTACTTTCAAGGGAAAATGTATTTTAGCACAAGAGGAACGATATAATTCTCCTGTGTGAATCATCAGGAAGTGTGTTTTTAATGACGGGGAGTAAAAATGCTGACTGTGGATCAACAATTTAGAAGCAAGTTAGTTCAGAGGCCACATTTTCAGGCATTTATTACCATCTGCTAGTCAGAACTATGGATTTATATACACTTTAATTCATACTTTGTTACTTTCCAGTAAGAGAATTCATGCCCTAAACTGTAAAAGATGATCCACTACAGCTCACCTGAAGGTGTTTATACTGGTTTTAAGAACTGAAAAGATCCAGCTGAGAGATCTGAAGAATATTTTCTACAGCCTATCAGAGACGGAGCTGCCTCTGTATGGACCACAGCATGAAGGAGAAGCAACCCGGTTAGTCTTTGGTGTCTAGCTGTGCAATAACCAGAGGATTGAGGAGTCGTAACACTGGTCACATGATTGTACACATGCATATCGTCTCAGAAGTGACCTGAAAGAAGACGCCGACTGTGACTTCTGAGTCTGTGGTCAAAATTTGGGGTTAACCTGACCGCTCGACAATCCTGAAAATCAAACGTCAGAGAGGAAGGATCCTTTCTGCTCCTCTTCCCTGAAAAAAAAACCAACAACCAACAAACAATGCAGATATCTCCCCCCCCCCGCCCCGCCCCCCTTCAAAAAAAGAAGCAAGCATGAAACAGGTTCTACAAGTAAATACAGGAGAAAGACGGCGAGGCCCTCCCAACTGCATGTCCCCAAAAAACCACCCGCAGTGTCGGTCTGTCCATGTCAGTGTCAGTTCAGGCAGGATTTGTGGCGCCGAGTTCGGAGGCTTTGCAGCCGAGGTATGTAGTGTCGCTCTCCCTTCCAGAGAGTCCGATGAGGTATTCCTGAAACAGTCGTGTAGTCTTGTGCATTCTTCACATATGAATCCTCCTTAAATTAGCAGTGATTCCTTGCAGTTTGCTTCCTGAGAGAGACGCCCTCCAGAGGCCGGGGTGAGGTTTTAGAGCCGTGACTGCACTCAGCTCGGCGGCGTTGACTGGAAGGAGGATGCGAGCGAAACAGGGGACGACAGACTCAAAATGACATTTAGACTCTGAAGTTGTTGCCTGTGATGCCTCGGTATCACCTCTCCGTACCTCTGAGGGTGGAGCCGTGAAGTCGGGGAAAACTGGGCTGGTTGTTGGTGGATGAGAGCTGCTGTCACCCCCCCTCCTTCCTTCCCTCCCCCAGCTTTGTGCACTAATCCTGTAGAGACAGCTTGTGCGGACCTGCGAGTAACTGATGTCTACTTCCAACCTTTGCAATGGACTTCGCATGATATTAAGTGAGGGCAGTAATGAAATGAGGTATTTAATGTGCTGATCTACAGCATCTGATCAGTTTGAGTTCAGTAAGTAGCTACAGTGTGTTAAATAAACCTGAGTGGCCTGGGTTGGAGGCCTATTGCTGTGAGGTGGGCGCTCCGTACGGGAGCTTCCCCTGGTGAGAGTAACCCGACTTCCCCTGATTGCAACTAGGTCAAAAAGAATACAAAAATAAAGCTGATTCAGGTTAAATATACTACAGCTCCTGAGGTAAAGACACCACTGCGGGTTACTTGATTTGAGGTATGTAAAAAGAGAAAAAAACCCAACTTAAAATCATTCTAAAACACAAAATCAAAGACAAGAAAAATGGCAACAAACAAACAAAATGTCCTAAGATAAAACTTTTCAAGTTCAATTGTGAATACGCCTGTCAGTGAGTTTTGGCTGAGCTGATTGTGTTTAGCATGTACTCTACGATTATCATGGGTATGAAAGTGTGTGTGTGTGCGTGTGTGGTTGTATGAATGTGTTTTATTTGATGCATAGCAGTGTGTTTGGGCGTGTGTCGTCATACAATGTTCTCGGGCTCTATGTTCATGATTGGACAGCCAAGAGGTTGACAGCGTTGATGAGGTATTTGTTGTGCAACAGTTCGTTATTCTTATCGGTTTCTCATTGTACTGTATCCATGCTGGGGGCCTCTCGGAGGAGCGGAGGCCTGGGGCGCAGGAACACAAAGGGAGGCTTGAGTTAGGGCGACCCGCTGGGGGCCGGCTCGGCTGAGCTGGGGCCCTTGGAAGAGGAAGAGGATGTGGGGCTGAGGGTCTGAGCCTGCGGTGCGGAGAAGCCGAAGCTGGTGCTGGTTCCAGCGGGGGAGGCTGAAGCAGCAGCGGCGGCGGCAGCAACGGCAGCGGCCGACACAGCGGGCCCCGGGCCTCCAGCAGACTTCTGGGCAAACAGGGTTCCTATAAGAAAGTGAGAAACGTGATTTTTATTCTCTCAGAGTTAAAGGGATGGTTTCACGCTGTTCTGAAACAGTTAACCCTCCAGGGACGAGGATGCGCCGGTGCGTCTAGATCGCATATCCGTATTTAAGACGACGTAGCAGCAAGACGCAGCGACACACCCTCTCCATGCCAACTTAATTCCACAGGACAGACTTCACACTATAAACCAGTTTTTAAATTGTGTTGTTTGACCAAGACAAAACACAGTTATGATCAAAAATATATAGCATGCTATTTTGTGTATTTTACTCAGTTGCATCCCACTCTAAAGAACTTGTATTCATACTCGTTCAAGTGTATCGATACCAGGAACGGATCCCAAATTATTACGCACAATGTTTATTTTCACTTGAAATTTTAGTCATGTTGTCATTTTTATTTAGATTTTATATACTTTATCGTCGTTGTTTGGAAAAAGCGGAGAAGAAAATAAAACCTGTCTTACAAATTAACTGCATTTTTTTAGTGTGGTAGAAGTTTTTGCATCGGTACTCGGTATCGGCAGGTACTCAGATTCAACTATCCGTTTAGAAAAGAGTAGTATTGTTGCATCCCTATATTTTGCCGTAGAGTTTGATGCGCGTTTGATACAGAAAGAAGCTGTAAAATCAGACTTTTCTAGCAAACATGCTTGCAAGTAGAAACTCATGAATACGTCTAACAGCACGGCTTCCTATTGGTTGACAGAAGCACCACAACAACCGTAGGAAATATTGTCAAGTACCGGTAATACCTGTCATTTAGTTGTTAGGGGAAACGGGGGAAGTTGTGGGAGTGACAGTGAAAAGAGAGGCAGACGTGGCCGTGTCTCAATCAGCGCACTTGCACCCTTTGGTGCACTTCTTTTGAGTGTAAGTGCGGTTGCAACTTAAATCCAGTGCACTGCAAAGTTCCCGGATTCTGCCCTAAAAATGGTC